>CM060955.1:13804379-13964379 GCA_030765055.1 Mantis religiosa | reverse complement strand
AAATATTTCTTTCAAATGGTTTATATAAGTACTTAGAACAAACATGCTGCTTTATTCCATTAATTATGTACAATTTAATAAAAGGAGATGATAAATTTCTTTAGAAAGGTTGTTTATTAAAATATACCAAGTTTACGAGATTATATCTTTAGTTTTCTCCACTTTCAGTAAATAAATTTAAACATAATCTTATAAGCCTTGAAGATGGACTTTAAGAAGTAGTCCAAAAAGTGCAGCAATAGTAAAATAGTGTAACGGGAGCGCTGGAACACCCAGTGAACCAGCTGGGAACGGAAGGCAGGGGGAGGACCGCGTTAGCCACACCTCCCCCTCGTTTGTCTTGTAGTGGTGACAGGCAGTGGTTGGGAGGAAAAACATCAGTGTGCTGTCTGTTTCTGTCCACCTGGTTCCAGAAATTACGTAATCTGGAACATTCTCCTGGTCACTAGAAACCGGCAATATTCCTATATAAAGAAGGTTACAGACAGACGGAGTGGAGTTGTTGGTCAATCAGTTGGTTAGTGTGTGTGAGTGAGGACAGTTCTTGGTGTAAGAAGGCAATGTTAGTCAGTGACGTGTTAATGTACGAGAAGATTGTGCAACGGAAGACTGTACGTAACTGTGAAGGTGTACCGGAGTTTATGTAATCGCGAGTACAAGTGAAGTTGTAACGGACGAACTGGTAAATTGTAATTGTGTGCAGCAAGTAATTTTGTGTAATTGGCAAGTGTTAAACTGTAAGTCGGTGGAAATAAAGAACACTGTTGAGTGGTGTAATTGGACTTTTCATTTCACGAACCCACAAAGTCACACTGGTGTCAGGAGTGGGATAACAACATCACCGAACATTACAACCATGGACGCGGCATTGGAAAAATTTTTGGAGAAGATGATGGAAATGAAGGCCGAACTAATCTCGGAAATGAAGACGGCTAAAGACAACATCACCAGGAAGATGGAAGAAATGCAGGCCGAATTAACAGAGACGCTGGAGACTAGAAATAACCTGGCCGCGGAACTGAAACTGACCAGGACGGCTAGGGACAACATCGCCGAGAAGATGGAACAAATGAAGGCCGAGTTAACCACGGAAATGAGAGCAGCGAATGACGGTCTGGCTACCGAAATGAAGGTGGCGAACGAGGCTCTCGCCGCCAAGTTTGAGGAACGGTTGGCCGGCGTGAGGGATGACGTCGCGAACCTGGGCAAGCGGAAGGGTCAAGTAGACGACCGCCTTAATGATTTAGAGGAAAAGGCCAACAACATCGCAAAACCCCTCACCCGCCTGACGGAGGAAAACCAGCCTTATGTGTGGACGGAGGACGCCGAAGACGCTTTTCAGCACCCGAAGGGGACCCTGTGCAGTGCTTCAATTTTAGGTTTCCCACAACCGGGTGGCGCCTTCATTGTGGACACCGACGCCAGCGACCATTGCATTGGAGGTGTCCTATCGCAGATCCAGGACGGCCATGAGCGCACAAGAGTGGAAGAGAAGGAGCGTGCCGCAGCAGTCCGAGTAGTTGTGGCAGTGCCTGCTGAAGGCTGGGATAGCGCAGGCCTGAGGAGGGAGCAGCTGGCGGACGCAGACTTGGGGCCACTCTTGAGGGAAGTGGACGCAGGGACGAGACCAACCTGGGAGGACATCGCACCGAGGAGCGCCACCTACAAGTCGCACTGGGCAAAATGGGACTCGTTGAAGACCAGAGTGGGCGTGCTGTTCCGGGTATGGGAGTCACCCGATGGGAAGGCGCAGAGAGGACAGTTGGTACTTCCCCGGAGCAAGGTCCCGGAAGTCTTGGAGGAAGTGCACGCCGGTACTTCAGGAGGACACCTGGGAGCGAACCGAATGATTCACAAACTACGGCAGCGCTACTTCTGGCTCAGACTCCGGGCAGATGCTGGTGGTACACCTGGACCGCCTCGCACGCTACGATGGGGCTGTTCGGGGCGAACAGCTTTGAGGAGGGAGCAGTGTAACGGGAGCGCTGGAACACCCAGTGAACCAGCTGGGAACGGAAGGCAGGGGGAGGACCGCGTTAGCCACACCTCCCCCTCGTTTGTCTTGTAGTGGTGACAGGCAGTGGTTGGGAGGAGAAACATCAGTGTGCCGTCTGTTTCTGTCCACCTGGTTCCAGAAATTACGTAATCTGGAACATTCTCCTGGTCACTAGAAACCGGCAATATTCCTATATAAAGAAGGTTACAGACAGACGGAGTGGAGTTGTTGGTCAATCAGTTGGTTAGTGTGTGTGAGTGAGGACAGTTCTTGGTGTAAGAAGGCAATGTTAGTCAGTGACGTGTTAATGTACGAGAAGATTGTGCAACGGAAGACTGTACGTAACTGTGAAGGTGTACCGGAGTTTATGTAATCGCGAGTACAAGTGAAGTTGTAACGGACGAACTGGTAAATTGTAATTGTGTGCAGCAAGTAATTTTGTGTAATTGGCAAGTGTTAAACTGTAAGTCGGTGGAAATAAAGAACACTGTTGAGTGGTGTAATTGGACTTTTCATTTCACGAACCCACAAAGTCACAATATACTTTTTCAGATCACTAAATTATGAAATATGATTAGAACTACTACAGAGGGGATTCAGCGCCAAAACCTGTGGTTTATTGTACCCAAGCCCAAGTGGAGCATCTCCAGGAGAAAGGATGAGGCGAGAGGAAACAAAGGGTGGCTGACCTAAGGACTCATGACAGCGCCGAGACAACTACCGACACTTTTAGTCTGAAAAAGACCCCTAGGTGAGAGATGATGTGAAACAATAATGGAAATGAAATGGAGGTACAGGAAATTTGAGGGATGTAATTAACATACCCAGTATTTGCCTGGCGACCCGGAAAAATCCCCCCCAAAAAACCACATGTCAGGTAGGTTGGCCACAGGAATCGAACCGGGGTCTCCCAAATGCATGGAATATCTAACAAATGATCCATCAAACTTTTTGCACTGGATGGGTTTTCACTTGTTAACAGCACATCAAAAATATTAACGTCAAAATACTGTAATAACAATTCCTTTCTTGGAAGTGTTGAAAACAGTGTTGTTATGATAAATTAAATTTAAAGGGAGTTGATTAATGATACTAAACAACACTTACTTTTAAATTTTTCCGGAACATGTTTCAGAGACTTTGCCTCTATCCTCAGTCAATGGCCGGTTGAGAATAGAGGCAAAGTCTCTGAAACATGTTCCGGAAAAATTTAAAATTAAGTGTTGTTTAGTGTCATTAATCGACTCTCTTTCAATTTAATACCATAATAAACCTAATTTTATGTACCAAATCATAAAATGGAGACACGACTTTGATATGATATTGAAAAGTGGACTGAACCAATTTCCCAGAAGTACAATTTATTTCCTGAGAAGATCTTGACCAATTATGGTCTTAATAATCTAAATCTTTTGGGATGCCAAACCTAATTAGAAGAAAGAAATGACTTTTTCAAAGCTAATGCAGTTACGAGGGGTTGTCGTAAAGTTTTAACTATCACCCAGTAGCTTTTATGCTAGAGTGATGAAAATTTGTCAGTGTCATCATTGATCCTTCGGGACATAATGTTGGTAGTTTCAGTGATTTGAATCCTTTTGTCTTTTTACACTGAGTGCCAGAAGTAAATGAGGTGTAAGTTGGAGAAAACTGACGCTCGTAATGTGATCAAGTTCCTGCATTTAAAGGGCAAAACTGCTCGGGAAATCCATGATGACATGACGGCTGTTTATGGAAATGGTTGCCCATTGTATGACACTATTGTGAGGTGGAAAAGGAATTTTCACACTGATCACATGTCCCTGACAGATGAGCCAATAGCTGGTAGGCCATCAATGACAGACAATGCTGTCTCATTGAAGAAAGTGGAGTGTTTAATACTGGAAGACAGAAAAGCAACCATTCAAATGATCATGAATGAGATATCTTAGTTATGGTAGTGTGGAAAATTATTCATGACGAACTGCACATGTCTAAGGTGTCTGCACGGTGGGTTCCACATTTGCTAACCCCTTTCCAAAAGTAAACTCAGCATGACCTTTCAAGACAGAGTTGATGCTCTTGGAACAGGATGAAGATGATTGTTTTGATCGTCTGGTAACCATGGATGAATCCTGGATCTATCAGTATGATCCAGAAACAAAAACCATGAGTATGGAATGGAAACATGCCTATTCGCCCCTCCCAAAAAGACAAAGGTGCAACAGTCAGCTGGGAAAATCATGCTTTCAGTTTTCTGGGACTGCCTGGAAAACAGGACAGTCGTGTAGTCATCCTTACAGATTATCTTGCCAAGGATCAAACCATCACTGACAGATACTACTGCAATCTTATGGACAAGTTACGAGCAGCTCTGATTAACAAACGACGCAGTATGCTCTCCAGAGGTGTTCGTCTTCTGACTGACAGTGCACCAGCTCATTCACCTCAAGTTGCATTTGACAAAACAAGGGAATGTGGCTTTGAGACCTTACAACATCCGCCTTATTCGCACGATCTCGCACCAAGTGACTTTTTCTTGTTCCAGGAAATGAAGAATCAATTGTGCGGCTGCTGATTTGACAACACAAATGATGTCATTAATGAAGTGCAAGAGCGGTTTAAAGTGAATTCTGCAGACTTCTACAATCGGAAGGTCAAGAAATGCTGGGAAAAATGTGTAAATCAGGATGGTGACTATGTAGAGAAGAACTAACAAGTAAATATCAACAAAAACTCTCTATCACATTTTTTAAAGGGTGATAATTAAAACTTTACGACACCCCCTCGTAACTACAAGTATTTTGAGACAGTATTTCAAATGTTTATTCGAAAGAGCAACCACCACATTACCTAAAATTAGCTCCCTCTGACTTGCAGTGTTTCTCGCAAAACAAGATTTTTCATTTCATCATCGAGATACTCTATCTGTAATATTTAAATTTCTTTTGGAAAAGCACATTAGAAAATTGACAGATTTTCTTCAATGACATTAAAATCGTTAAAATGCGATAAGAATATACACTTAACACTTTTACTACCTCGTAGACTATTCAATGTTCTTTTCTACGCACATGCAGATGCCCAGCCAGAGCCGAAGCAGTGTAAAGCTGAAAAACATCCTCTAAGGAAAGTACTTTTTAGCAAGTGGGTACCATGTCTAGTACAAACAAATCAGAGAGCTGAAAGCAGGTCATAAAACTGAGTGAACCTCCTTTATAATTATTATATCTTTATTCTTTACCCTTTTTGCAACCTCTTTGCATAATAATGCTTTATGCTAATTATTTATTATGTTATGACGACTAAATGCCTTTGATAATGAGTTCTTTCAAATCTTACCTCTGTGTTGAAATGTAAGTAGTTCGCTGTTATTTCACTTGTTTCCATGTATTTTATGCTCTCTTCCTTCTGCATTTCATAGTCAGATTGACATACTGAAGATAAAAACAAGTCATTCCTTATAGGACAATCTTGCCCTTGCATCACTTCAGTAGATGTTTCCAAGCTTATAGGTTCATCTATAATATCCATTTTACTAGTCTGCTTTTGGATTTCATCCTCAGAATAAAATATAGTATCTGACGTTGAAGAATTTGAGTCATTTTTTGTGTGAACTTCTGGATTAAGGTGTACTTCACTAGATGTAAGCTTGCTTATATCCATTTCAATAGTCTGCCCTTGGATTTCACCCTTGGAATGAAATAGAGTATCTGAGGTTGAAGAATTTGAGTCATTCTTTATGGGAACTTTTGAATTATGAGTCACTTCTGACTCAAATTCCACTTCAGTTGAAGTTTCCACGATTATAGGTTCTTCTTTGTTATCCATTTCAGTAGTCTGCCTTTGTATTTCAACCTCAGAATGAAATATAGTTATCTGAAGTTGAGGGATTTGATTGATTCTTTATGTGAACTTCTGGACCAAGAGTCACTTTCGACACAGATGCTGTTTCCAGCAAACAAAGTTATGATTTTATTTCTATGCTGCTGCCCATTTCATCGATTTTAACCTTTTTCTCAGATTAAATTATGCTGCAAATCAAATACTATCCCATCCTTTACACAAGGATCAGAATCAAGATGTTCCTCTGTATAAAATCTCATTTCAGATGAAGTTCTTATCTGCCAAGAATCTTATCAATTTCCATTCTGCAGTCTCTGTCACTGCTCTTCACATATGGCGCTGATATACTTCAGTCCTAAAAAAACCTGAAATAAAAAAAAGTGTTAATTACTTTGATTTTTATTATTAAAGTAAAACTTTTAAAGCAATATATCTTGTACTCAAGCAAATAAAACAAGATTTGATATGTATACAAAGAATTACAATTTGCTTGATATATTGCCCAAATATGCTGGTGGTATTCTGCCTAAAAGTACTGTTTGTCTTATGAATTGTTTTACACTATCAATTGTTAAGCAGGTATATACAAATATAATAATTTATAACTAAAAACTTCATTTATCTTATAGGAAATGAAAAAACTGTTCTTATAAATTGAAGATGATAAGAATTTCATGAAAATTCTTCCACATCATCAGCCAGAATCACAAACAAACTCGTCGTCAACATTACAGTCGCTAGATGTTGATATGTTCTTGTTAGTACTACCAAAATCTGAAAATGAAACAAATTTAAAAACAGAATCGACTACCGGTACTTCAAAATTCATTACACAATATTTATTTTTTAAAATAAATATATTTTCCCAAATCATTAAATCTATCAGACCATTTAATTGTTTTAATAATTTAACTTCTGGATTTATTTCATGGTTAAATGACCAAAAATGAAATGCTACGGCCGATTTATCAGTCTGTTTATACTTAATGTTACAAAAATGTTCTTTCGTTCTGGTTTCCAAGAACATAGTGACATCTAGCGATTGTAACGTTGACAGTGAGTTTATTTTATTTATTATCCAAGTTTTTTTATTCCTATTTTACCCAAAGGTATCTTAGGAATATAGTTCACAAATTTATGAATGTAATACAATTTACAAAAAACATAACAAATGCAATATCAAGCTGACAAACAGAAAACATCAAGATGAATCATTTAGCTTAAGAAATATTTTGTTTAAGAGAGCCATGAAATATTGATAAGTTTTGTAATTCATCAAAATATGTGTAAGTGGTTTTGAGAAAGTGTAACCTAAGGATTGAAGCAATAATTCAAGTTCGTATTTTTCAAAACAGAAAAATGGGCAATCAAATAAGATGTGAGGGACATCTTGAAGATGATTTCCACAAATACAATCAGATGTGGATTTGATTTTGAATCGAAATAAGTAAGCTGAAAATTTGCCATGTCCAGTTAAGAATTGAGTGAGAACATAGTTAGGATTAACGAATTTACATTTATGTCTGTCAGAAACTGTTGGGAAATATAAATCCTTAGTCAAAGCACCACAATCAATTTTTAACCAGTATTCATTCCAGTCGTTGATGATAATCTCCTTTAATGTTTGCCTCACATAAGAAATAGGGTGACAGTTTGTTTGTGATTCAGGCTGACGATGTGGAAGAATTTTCACGAAATTACGATCCTGTTAAATTTATAAGAAAAGTTGCCTCATTTCTTATAAGATAAGTGAAGTTTTAAGTTACAAATTGTTATATTTGTATATATCTGTTTGCTTCACTGTTAATAGCTTCATATTTTACGTATTTGTTACGCAGGTGTTTGCTGAGACAGTCTTGTCTAGTGGTAAGTCTGAACATAACAGCAGCTGTTTTTCAAGGTAGTTCAGGAATTAGTTTTAAGTTTTCTAAGAATTTTTCTCCTTTGGAATTTAATATACTTGTGGTTAACTTTAAGTTTATAATCATCATTCATTTTCTTCTTGATGATACATTTAACTGATTCCAGTGGTACTTTTGATTACAACTTATTTTGAACTTTTGTTCCCTTTTTTGTTAGGATGTCTGCCTTCTGCTTGTTACTCAATCCACACTGTGCATGAGTCCACTGGAAGACTATATTTTTACTTAAACTTTGTATTTGTTTAACCAAACAATGAATTTCTCTTATTTTTTCCGCTTTTGGATTCCGAGTTAAAGCTACTGCTTGAATATGTGTGTTTGAAGGAATTTAGTAATAGTGACATCAAAATTAAATGTAGAAGCTATTTGTAGTCTGTTTATTGACACTTGTCATTAACTTTTTGATATTACTGAGGGACTAGTTTCAAAGGCCATTGCTTCCATTTTCAACTTCTCTCCAACTAGCATCTGTTGTTGTCTGCTCTCCTCTCTCTGGTGGTGGAACTATGAACTTTTTTGTCAAATTATCTACTAGTGGGATTTCGAAGTTCATTACGCGGTCCTTATTTTTCCATATGAATATTGTCACTTTGGTAAGTTCGTGAAATAAAAGTCGAGGTTACAAACACAAAAACTGTACTTTATTCTTGTAGTAAATACACTCTTCACAATTACAATTTGCTAGATAACCTAAAACAGTTTATTTTTCAAACACCTCGCTCAACTGTCTCTCGCTTCCAGTAACGATCAGCCCCAAAGTTTCCCGAATCTCCACCGGCCATCATTTATTTTATCGGCTTCGCGAGTCTGCCGCCAGGGTGACACTGCTCCTTCCTCAAGGCTGGTCGTCCCGAACAGCGCCTTCGTAGCGGGCCAGGTGATCCAGGTGTACCCCCAACATCTTTCCTCAGGGCACCTTCTGGATGCGGTAGACCACGTCGTTAATCCTCTTCACCACACGGTACGGTCCTTGCCATGGCTGCTGAAGCTTCAGGCAGCGTCCCTTGGTCCGGGTCGGGCGGTACAACCAGACCAGGTCACCTTGCTGGAACCCTTGGCTGTTGGCTTGCCTGTCGTATCGGGTTTTCATGCGGTCGCTCGCCTTCTGGATGTTCTGGCGAGCCATCTCGTGCATGTCGTGGAGGTGGTCCACCAGGTTCTCCACATCCCTCAAGTGTGGCCCCAAGTCTGCGTCCGCCAGCTGCTCCCTCCTCAGGCCTGCGCTATCCTAGCCATCCGCAGGCACTGCCGTGACTACTCAAACTGCTGCGGCACGCTCCTTCCCCTCCACTCTTGTGCATTGGCCGCACTCTTCTGGACAGGGTCTTCGGGACATAGCGACCGCGTTACCGTGACTCTTCCCTCTGCGATGTTCCGAGGTGAAGTCGTTCTCCTGCTGCCTCTGGACCCAACGTGCTGTCCGGCCTTCCGGTCGCGCCGTCACCATCACCTCGCTCCTCGCGGGGACAACCACGTCTTCGTTCAAGATGACCCTACCGAATCCAAGGCGCTCTTCAGTTTGACGGAGTATAACCTCTTCTCCGTTGAGCCGTGGGACCTTCCTGCCGACGTCGACCGTCGCCTCGTGGCTCCTAAGGGCATCCAGTCCCAGAATAACCTCCTCAGCCACCTTCGCGACGAACACCCACAGACGCACAGCACTCCGTCCCAAGGTCAGCTCCAGCAAAGCCTCCTCCACAGGTATGGAGTCGCCCGATGCCGTCACAAGCTCGTAAGGTCGGCTCGGGTTCCTCGTCGGCAAACCCTTCGCTACGTCAGGTCTGATGATGGTCACGGCCGCCCCGGTGTCCACCAGCACGCGGCACGGCTTTCCTCTTACCCAGCCGTCCACGATGAGGTTGTCATCCATCCGCCGGCTGACGGCGCGGATTGTCACTCGAGGGGATGGTGGTAATGGCGCCGACGTACCCCTCTCCACGCCGGGCCTTACTCGTTCTTCCCGCTGCCCTTCCTGGTGTGGGCAGTCTCTCTGCAGGTGCCCGGGCTGTCCACACTCCCAACACAGGCCACTAGGTGTTCGCCGGCGTCCCTCAGCTGGTCTTCTGTCTCCGGCGTAGCGGACACTCCTGGTTCTCGACGTCGGGATAGATGCTACCTTGGCCGCCTCCATCCTTAATGTCGCTGTCAGCGCCTCGTGGATGGTTTTATAATCGCCGAGCATTAGGCGCTGACGAATCTCCGTGTCCCGTACCCCGTCGACAAAGTTGCAGGCGGCTTCCCGGGATACGAACTCCAGTGGCAGGTCAACCAAGGCCTTCCTAGCTAGCTGCTCAATCGCTATGGCTAACTCCTGCAGCGTCTCCCCCGGCTGCTGTGACCTTGCCTTTAGTTGGCTGCGGTACGCTGCGGCTAAGCGGTGGTTCCCGAAACGATTCTCCAGGGCCTCCCAGATGTCCTTGGGCGCCGCCGTTGTCTGCACCGCGTTTAGGACTTCCGCGGCCCGACCCTGGAGGCTGGCTATTAACTGTGTGGTCTCCTCCTCGGGTGACCATTTGTTGTGCTTGGCCACTGCGCCGAATTGGCGGCGGAAGATCTCAAACGTTGACGCGCCGTCATATTTCGGAGGTTTGACGCGCGCCGATGTGTCGCGTCCCGGTGCGTCGACCCTCAAATCCTTTAACCTCCTGCCGACGACGTCCTCCACCATGGCGTTCAGGGACTTTGCGTTGCTGTCAGCCTTGCCCTTCAGCTCGTCAACGCGGCTCGCCAGGTCTTCGACGCGCTCGCCTAACTCTGTGACGTCCTCTTTTACGCCGGTCAGCTGCTCTTCAAACTTTGCGGCGAGGGCCTCGTTCGCCGCTTTCATTTCCGTGGTCAATTCGGCCATCTTCGTGGACATCGTCGCGGCCAAGTTGCTATTAGCCGTTTCCGTCTTCGCTGTTAGTTCCGAGGACAGGCTATTATTTGCCGCTTTCATTTCCGAGGTCAGTTCGGCCTTCATTTCCATCATCTTCTCCAAAATCTTTTCCAATGCCGCCTCCATGGTGGTCACATCCCACTCCTGACACCAATTGTGACTTTGGTAAGTTCGTGAAATAAAAGTCGAGGTTACAAACACAAAAACTGTACTTTATTCTCGTAGCAAATACACTCTTCACAATTACAATTTGCTAGATAACCTAAAACTGTTTATTTTTCAAACACTTCGCTCAACTGTCTCTCGCTTCCGGTAACGATCGGCCCCGAAGTTTCCCGAATCTCCACCGGCCATCATTTATTTTATCGGCTTCGCGAGTCTGCCGCCAGGATGACAATATCTTCTCCCATGTTGTTAGTTTATTTTAGTTTATCACTCCTTTTAATAATTTTGGATTTGGATCAATGTCATCATTTTCGTTCCAAAAATGAAATGCTACTATTGACTTATCTTCTTGTTTCAATCTGATGTTGATTGAATGATAATTTGAATGATAATTTGACAAAGAAGTTCATAGTTCCACCACCAGAGAGAGGAGAGCAGACAACAACAGATGCTAGTTGGAGAGAGGTTGAAAATGGAGGCAATGGCCTTTGAAATTAGTCCCTCAATAATATAAGAAAAGTAAGTGATGAGTGTCAATAAACTGACTACAAATAGCTTTTATGTCTATTGCTTGAATTTTCGCTCTAGAATCTGATAAATTAACAATGTTTTTACATTTTTGTAGCCAAACAAATATTTTAAAGAAGTGTAGATTGCATCAATGTCTCCATCAAAATTTCTTCAAATTGTCTGTTAAGCAACAAGGAAGAGGAAATGAATTTGGAACATCTATGTGTGAACTCTATTCCATTGTGTAAGGACTATGATACAATGAAGCACAAAATTAATATAATTTTGAGTCAAACTAGTTCTCAATGCTCCACTTATTGTTAGTAGTAGTAGTATTATGTATTTACCTAGAACGCATTTCATTAGGATCTTCCTAACATCATCAGCTGTTGTCGACTAATGGAGGTCGGTTCGGTGAACTCCTTGGAGGTGATAGGTGCATCTCTGTCGGTATCTTGATGAATTTGAAATTTGAGTTTTCTTCAAAGGTAGTGTCGAAATTAAACAATTTTCTTTCATGTTTCTTTATGAGGATTTTTTCCCACGTGGTTAATGCAGCTGGACCTTGGACCACTTTTGGAAGGAGAATCATGATATAGAACGAGAAATTCACTTATTAAAAAATGTCAGCTGATGATGTTAGGAAGATGCTAACGAAATGCGTTCTACGTAAATACTAGCAATAAGTGGAGCATTGAGTATTAGTTTGACTCAAAATTATATTAATTTTGTGCTTTAATGTATTATAGTCCTTAAACATTGGAAAACATTTTGACTGTTGACTCTAAACTTAACAAGACTGTGTTTTTGTTATGTCACCTAGTTAACATTGTACCTCCTCAAGCAATTCATAATGTATACTTTTCTTTATTTCATTCACTTCTGGAATATGGGGCTATGTTTTGGGGTTCTGCTGGTAAGAATCTTTTTTGCACACCTATTTTCAGTCCAAAAGATGGCTATTAGAGTTTTATTTAAGCTGCCACAATCTGAGTCTTGTAGACCATACTTTAAGAAATTCAAAATCTTAGCCCTCTTTTGCATATACGTAAATTATGTTATTTTGTATGTAAAAAAACCACTCTAACAGTATCCCCTTGCCTAAATAAAGATATACACAAACACTACACTCGCAGACAAAATGACGTTTTTCTTCAATCATATAGGGGCCAGTTTGGAAATAAAAATATTATTTATGCTGGATCAAAATACTTCAACATATTACCAAACAGACTGAAGTCAGTGATAGACAGAAATACTTTTAAAAAAGAGCTCAAAATGTATTTGTTAACCCATTGTTTTTATAATGAAGATGAGTTTCTTATCCATAGTGGAAATTAATCACATTTTAAGCATAGTTGAGTTTTTGACATAATAGTATGCACAGATTTACATTAGCAATATTTAGGTCAATTTTATAAACTTGTATTCCTTATCACATGACTGATGTGGTTTGTCTATATGTGTATAGTGCTATTTTATATTGTAATTATTTTGTATTATAAACTGACATGGTCTGTGTACACTGTCTTTGTGTATACTATAGGACTGACAATAAATAAACATGCACACGTACATACAAGCAACAAAGCGATTTTCCTTCTTGCTTCCCAATATTTTGAGGCGATGATGTTAGGAAGATCCTAACGAAACGCGTTCTAGGTAAATACTAGAAATAAGTGGAGCATTGAGTATTAGTTTGACTCAAAATTATGTTAGTCTAAATGTTATTTGACATCTCAGGCCTAACAATGGGCAATCCACTTTCACCTTTCCTGGCCAACCTCTTTATGAGCTACTTTGGAACACATATTACATCATCCTTCCCATACATCTTCAAATACTGGTATAGATATGTTGATGATATTTTTGCCATTGTTCCACACAAATTCATACAAGATTCCTTAAAACTATTGAACATACAGAATAGAACAATAAAGTTCACAATAGAGATAGAAAAAGATGGCTACCTAACTATCTTAGATCTGAAGATAATCCATGAATTAAATAACATATCTTTTGGCATCTACAGGAAGCCAGCACAAACAGATAATTACATCAAGAACGATAGCTACAACCATACACCCCACAAACATGCAGTTTTGGACATCCTAGCACATAGACTGGTCAACATCCCATTGAAACAGAATGAATACAAGAAAGAATATAACCACATGATTAATATAGCTACAATTAATGGATACAGTAAACAATTAATAGAAAAGAGAATTTGGAAATTCAAGAAAGAGAAACATATATTGGATACCACAAAATTAACAGATTCAAAAACTGAGACCAGTTTAGGAAATTCACATATCATCCAAGAGTGCATCATAAATTCAACAAGATATTCAATAAGTACATCACCCTAGCCCCCAATAAATAAATTCAGTTTAAAAAACTTATTATGCAACAACCTGAAAGACCCAGTACCTGAAAACAAGAAATCAGGTATATACAAAATCAACCGCTCAGACTGCAATAAGTTCCACATAAGAAAAACCAAAAGATGTTTACATATTAGATTACAGGAACATGAGATGTGTGAAATACAAACAAATAGAAAAATCAGCAATAGCCCACAATTTCTGGTCTACCAATCATGAAATTGTACCAAATATAAAACTATTAAAGTCAGCCAGTAATGCAGCCGAACTCGATGTTTGGGAAAAGTTGCTAATTATAAAAAACAAACAGTACACTTTAAATTTTGAACTGCCGCCTGAAAACTCTCTTTGGAAGTTCCTCTCACAGACAACAGATGCCACCACAGACAACCAGCTCACTTCAAGAAACCACAGATCCAACCAGTCAGGTAACTGCTGACGATGGGGACAAACCGCTCTCCGAAACATGTCCAAGTTAGGATAATTTAAGTGATGTTTGTATTTGAATTATCAACTCATTACTTTCAAAAGTCAAAATGTGATTTTTCCAGGAGAGATTATCATGAATGTTTATGCCTAAGAATTTTGTGTTTTGTACTCTAGATATATTTTCCTCTTTATATGTCAAATTCAGTCCATTATAGATATAGCTCCTGCCCAGTGAAAATAGTAAGTAATTTGTTTTATTAATATTTGGGGTAAGATTGTGAGTATAAAAGTATTTTTCCAGACTTAGTAACATCTCCATACATTTGTTATTTAACTGCTCTTCATTTTATGCTCAAACATGTTCAAAAAGAGTCTTACCAGCAGAACCCCATAACATAGCCCCATATTCCAGATGTGAATGAAATAAAGAAAAATATACATTATAAATTTCTTGAGGAGGTAAAATGTTAACTAGTTAACATTAATTTGTTGGTTAATATCTGAGCATTAATTACACAATTGTACATATACACACATGCACACACAAACACACACATTGTTAAACAGTAGTTTCCTAACATTCAGTATTCACATTGGCATAAACAAGTTGATTCAATTCTTAAATATTAAAAGCAGAAGCATTATTAACAGTGAAGTATTCTTCATTATGCGTGATTGCAGGAATTTAGTAAAACAGTGACAACAAAATTAATCAGAAAAACTATATTTAGTCGGTCTATGGACACTTCGTCACTTACGTTTTTAAATTATCGAGGGACTAGTTTTGGAAGTCATTGCTTCCATTTTGAACTTCTCTCCAACTGGTCCTATTGTGGAAAAATAACATATTTAACAGAGCCCAATCTTTAGATACCACATAGGCTTGGTCTTACTTAATTCTTGTCTTTACATTACATTTAATTCATTGAAAAAAAAAGTAAAGCACTGTTACAGGTAATTATTATTCCTCCAAGTACATCTTTACTACCCTATAATCCATGTACAGTCCAGTACACGGAAATTTTCCAGTTCTGTTGGTATCTTTTAGTGTGTTACTTTATATAATGTTGGCAAATTATATAGGAAAATTTACAATGTTTATGATATAATAAAGTTATAATATCTGGATAATGTTTATAAATGGAGCTTGGAAAATAAACTTCATTTCAATATTAAAAAATGTTCCTTTATTATCTTTACCATAAAGAAGCACTAATTAAATTCTAATTATCATTTAGACAATTTTCCACTAGCTAGAGTGAATTCCATCAGAGATTTATGTGTTAAGACTTATCTTTTAGTCAACACATTGTAATTATAATAAAATTATATATCTAAATTAAAGAAAACAGAGTGTTTAAGTAGCTGTCAGTGATATTGGTTATGAAAAACAAACTTCGAACTAGAAAGTAGTAACTCATGGAGTACCCCAAGGTTCCGTGTTAAGGCCTTTATTATTTCTTATCTATATAAATGACCTCTCACTTTATACAAAGGACATTGCAAGTACAGTTCTTTTCGCTGATGACACTAGTGTCCTGGTTACCAGTACAAATTTAAACAAGTGTATAATTAAAATGAATTATGTTTTGAACTGTATGTCATGCTGGTTTAAAGCAAACAAATTATCTGTGAATCTAGACAAAACAAAAGTGGTCAAATTTATAACCTGTCGTACATTACATACTGAAATAGAAATCGGGATTAATGATATGTTATTAGAAGAAATTGACAGCATAAAATTTCTGGGCCTTCAAGTGGACAGATGTTTAGAGTGGAAAGCTCACATACATTGTATCTTACCTAAACTCAGCTCTGCCTGTTATGCTATCCGAGAGCTGGTTAATGTGAGTTCTGTTGACACACTTAAATTAGTATATTATGCATATTAACTTTAAAGAGAGTCGATTAAAGACACTAGACAACACTTACTTTTAAATTTTTCCGGAACATGTTTCTGAGGCTTTGCCTCTATCATCAGCTGGCTCTCGACTAGTTCTCGTTGGTGTAGCTGACGATATTTTGTCAGAGGTCTCCTCTGGTGGTGGTTCTAGGAACTTGCTGAACAAATCTTTCTGGGGGATGTCAAAATTGAATACTTTGTTCCTATTTTTTGAAATGAAGATTTGTTCCCATGTGGATAGTTCTTGTTTTCCTGATGTATGTTTTAGTAGTTTAGGTTCTGGATTTATGTTGTGGTTTTTTTTCCCAAAAATGTGTGGCAACTGCTGATTTTTCTAATTGTTTATATTTTATGTTTCTAAAGTGTTTCTTTGCTCTTGTTTCTAAATTTCTTTTGGTTTTTCCAATATAAATTTGACTACAGTCATTGCATTCAATTTGATATATACCAGATTTTTTGTTAGATGGAATGGCATCTTTGATGTTTGAGCAAATTAGGTTTTTTAAGGAGAAATGGTTGACTGGTGCTAGTTGAATGTTTTGTTTTTTGAAGACTTTTTTGAATTTATCATAGGCCCATGGATGGTAAGTGAATTTTTTGAAAATCATATTAGTTTCTGTAGCTGAGAGGGTTGTGGTTTCCTTTAGTAGCTTCTTCTTTTTTGCTAAGTTCACTTTTTTGTCCACTAATGATTTGGGAAAGTTATTTTTTTGTGCTATTTCAATTATTTTGTTGTATTCTGTTTTTTATTCTTCTGCTGTGAGAGGGATGTTTACCAGTCTGTGTGCTAAACTATTGAAGATTGCCTGTTTGTGGGATCTTGGGTTGTAGCCATTAGCTTTTATGTAGTTGTCTGTCTGTGTTGGTTTTCTGTAAATGCCAAAGTTTAGTCTGTTTTTATTCCTCATTATTTTTAGATCCAAAAATGGTAAATACTCATCTTTCTCTATTTCTACAGTGAATTTGATGCTTTTTTCTTGGATATTTAAAAGTTTTAGTGCATCACTGATGTGTTTTTTTGGTACTATTGCAAAGATGTCATCTACATATCTTTGCCAGAGTTTGAACATCCAAGGGAAACCTTTGTTGATCCTTATTTCTAATGCACTCATGTACAGATCGGCCAGGAAGGGTGATAGAGTGTTGCCCTTTGCTAACCCTGAAGTTTGGTGATAATATTTTGTTTGAAACTGGAAGAAATTTTGTTCTATGCATAATTTGGTTAGTTCTTTGGTAAAAAAAACACAACATAAATCCAGAACCAAAACTACTAAAACATACATCAGGAAAACAAGAACTATCCACATGGGAACAAATCTTCATTTCAAAAAATAGGAACAAAGTATTCAATTTCGACATCCCCCAGAAAGATTTGTTCAGCAAGTTCCTTGAACCGCCACCAGAGGAGACCTGTGACAAAATATCGTCAGCTACACCAACGAGAACCAGTCGAGAGCTGGCCGATGATAGAGGCAAAGCCTCAGAAACATGTACTGGAAAAATTTAAAAGTAAGTGTTGTCTAGTGTCTTTAATCGACTCTCTTTAAAGTTAATTTATCATAACAACACTGTTTTCAACACTTCCAAGAAAGGAATTGCAATATTATGCATACTTTAACTCTATTATGGAATATGGAATATTATTTTGGGGCAACTCAGTAGAAAGTAAAAAAATATTTCTTATGCAAAAGAGGATTATAAGAATCATTACTAACACCCACACCAGATGCTATTGTAAAGATCTTTTTACAAGATTGAAGATATTAACGCTTCCTTGCATGTATATATTCTCGATCCTAAAATTCTTTGTATGCAATCGTGCCTTATTTGCAACAAATAATGTAATTCACAAAATAAACACTAGACAAAAGTATAATATCCATTATCCCAGTGCTAAACTTTCTTGCTTTCAGAAAGGTGTGCGTTATGAAACTATCAAAATATTTGGCACACTTCCTAATGTTCTTAAAGAAAAAGCTGATAATTTTGGTGCTTTTAAAAAGCTGTTAGAGAGTACCTTTGCTCAAAACCTTTTTATTCTGTACAAGATTATCTGAATGACAAATTATCCTGATAATGCTTCTGTAGCTCTATAAGTAGTATCTAACTGTTCCAATGACAAATCATTACTTATAAATCTTTGTTGCAAGTTGAAAGTTTATTTTTAATGTATATGTATTTAATAAATAACAAGAATGGTATCCATTGCAAAAAGGTTGAGACGCACTGGCATAAGCCAAGTGAAAACTGGTTTAAAAAGTGTTTCATTTTGTATCATATATAATTATCCCTGCTTTGTTTTCCATATTGTTATTCATATTGCCTGTGTACTATAATATGTGTCTTATGTTAACTTTTGTACAGTTTGAGTTGAGTTTGTGGTGTTTTAGGGCCCGTCGACAACAAGGTCATTTGGGCCCAACTTTTGTACATATATATGCTATTAAATTTATACCTCTGGACATGTTCAATGTTCACAGCCTTTTCTGGCTACAAGTGAACCTACTGAATGCAAATCAATCTAATCTAATCTAACCAATAACTCTCTCAAAAAATTGGGTTTTGTATTCAGAATCTCCAGAGACTTAAATGATACTGAAGTTATGTTAATTTTATACAGAAGCCTTGATTAGATTAGATTAGACTGATTTGCATTCAGTAGGTTCACTTGTAGCCAGAAAAGGCTGTGAACATTGAACATGTCCAGAGGTATAAGTTTAATAGCATATATATGTTCAAAAGTTAACATAAGGCGCATATTATAGTACACAGGCAATATGAACAACAATATGGAAAACAAAGCAGGGATAATTATATATGATACAAAATGAAACATTTTTTGAACCAGCTTTCACTTGGCTTATGCCAGTACGTCTCAACCTTTTTGCAATGGATACCATTCTTATTATTTCTTAAATACATATACATTAAAAAACAAACTTTCAACTTGCATCAAATATTTATTAGTAATGATTTGTCATTGGAATAGTTAGATACTACTTGTAGAGCTACAAAGCATTATCAGGATAATTTGTCATTCGGATAATCTTGTACAGAATAAAAAGATTTTGAGCAAAGGTACTCTCTAACAGTTTTTTTAAAAGCACTTTTTCTTTAAGAACATTAGCAAGTGTGCCAAATATTTTGATAGTTTCATAATGCACACCTTTCTGGAAGCAAGAAAGTTTAGCACTGGGATAATGGATATTATACTTTTGTCTAGTGTTTATTTTGTGAATTACATTATTTGTTGCAAATAAGGCATGATTGCATACAAAGAATTTTAGGATCGAGAATATATACATGCAAGGAAGTGTTAATATCTTCAATCTTGTAAAAAGATCTTTACAGGAGCATCTGATGTGGGTGTTAGTAATGATTTCTATAACCCTCTTTTGCATAAAAAATATTTTTTTACTTTCTACTGAGTTGCCCCAAAATAATATTCCATATTCCATAATAGAGTTAAAGTATGCATAATATACTAATTTAAGTATGTCAATAGAACTCACATTAACCAGCTCTCGGATAGCATATCAGACAGAGCTGAGTTTAGGTAAGATATAATTTATGTGAGCTTTCCAATCTAAACATCTGTCCACTTGAAGGCCCAGAAATTTTATGCTGTCAATTTCTTCTAATAACATATCATTAATCCCGATTTCTATTTCAGTATGTGATGTACGACAGGTTATGAATTTGACCACTTTTATTTTGTCTAGATTCACAGATAATTTGTTCACTTTAAACCAGCATGACATACAGTTCAAAACATAATTCATTTTAATTATACACTCGTTTAAATTTGTACTGGTAACCAGGACACTAGTGTCATCAGCGAAAAGAACTGTACTTGCAATGTCCTTTATATAAAGTGAGAGGTCATTTATATAGATCAGAAATAATAAAGGCCCTAACACGGAACCTTGAGGTACTCCATGAGTTACTACTTTCCAGTTCGAAGTTTGTTTTTCATAACCAATATCACTGACAGCTACTTCAACACTCCATTTTCTTTAATTTAGATATGATACAAACCATCTTAAATGTTCATTTTTTAGCTCATAGAATTCCAATTTTTCTATAAGAATGTCATGATTAACACAATCAAACGCCTTTGCTAGATCACAAAAAATTCCACCTACATGTCTTTTATCATTTAAGGCAGTCAACACTTCATGTGTAAGTTTGTAAGTTGCATTATTAGTCGATATTCCCTTTCTGAATCCAAACTGATCACTGACAAGTATGTTGTTACATTCAAGGTGTTTATACAGTCTGGTGAACATTACTTTTTCAAGAACTTTTGAAAAAATTGGCAAGAGAGATATTGGTCTATAATTTGAAATATTATTGTGTTCGCCTTGTTCAAAGTAACTTGGAATATGCCTCAGTTGTACGGTCACCTAAGCTTAAATGTTATAACAGTCATCTGGAGAAAATTCAGAAAAGATTTCTGAGATATATATACCACAAAACCCACAGAATATTCACTTTTAATCAGTGTAATAATGTTTATTGTCTATAGACTTCATACAAGTTTCAGACATTGTCATATTCTACAATACAATGGGTATACATAAATTTGTTCATAGGTTATATTAATATTACAAGATTAAACTAAATTGAATATATACATACATTTGTTATCATACATTCCATATATGCAACTGCTAAAGGAATTCAAGATATTGTCACTCTCTGTTTGTAGAATACTTGTTAATCATTATTCCTTTATAAACTTGTGAATGGTCTGGTATGTAGCGAAGAATTACTTAGTCAAATCAATTTTAATGCCAGCATTGCAAATTTCAGAAACCATCAATTGCTCCACTTTAGCACACCAAAAATGTCATCGCATAAAAATTCCCCTATTTTAAGGTTATGTACCAAGTACAATGAACTTTCTTCTAAAACAGACCTGGATCATAGTTTCTTCTACAAGCAATTTAAGGAACAATTATATGCAGGAATTAACGACATGTGATTTTCAATTGTGTTATTTAAGTTTTATGTTTAATGATAAAACAATATCTTGTCTTCGATTATATATATATATATATATATATATATATATATATATATATATTTTTTTTTTTTGTTTTAGACTTAATTTTTTGTATTCTTGTTTGTTACTCTTTGTATCTCACTTAAATTTGTATAAATTTAGTCTTAGTTTTTTGTATTACATTTTGAATTGTCCTTTGTCTTACTTTTATATTTATATTTAAACATGTTTGTAAATTATTATGTATGTAGCTACTGTAATTGGAGCATTGCTCTGTTGTAGCACAAATAAATAACTAAACAAACAAACAAATTAATAAATAAATAAAAAAACAAACGAACAAATACATGAACAAACAAATGAACAAACAAACAGACAGACAGATAGATAACTAATAACCATTTCACCATTCATGTTCTACACCAGTCCTGGCTGTGCCAATCTCTTATTGGTTTATATCAAAGTCTAATAACACAAACAATGACTGATAAACAAGGCGCGTAGCCGAGGTGCATAGTGCAAGGGAAGGGGTAGGGAGAAATTTAACCTTAGTGGAACGATTGTCAACATCACCTCCTTGCTGTGTCCGTTGCTCATTGGTTTGATGTCATAACTCTCTGATGACGTTTCGGTAAGCGGGGAGGACAAGGGGTGAGTTACATGAAACAGCTTTATTAATATATTTTCCTCTATGCTATGCATGCCGTTTGAAGTGAGCAAACAATATAGATAACAAGCCAGAAGTAATTACGTTTATTCAACAAGGATATAATGAAATAATCAAAGTCTGATGAGATGTATTCTGAATTACATGTTTCAATGTAACTTAAACTGTCTGGGCTTTTGGTTCACCTCTGCCATCATGAGAAAAAGGTCAGGTGCATGCCTTCCTATTGCTGACAGGGGTTTGAACTGGGCCCTTGGTGCCATTCACTTACCAACCTAAACATCTGTTGCTCATATTGGGAAGTTTCCGTGCACTGGACTGTACATAAGCACGTCACACTTCATATATCTGCATTTGTTTGGTCTCTTGGTATTGGTGTACACACTTTAATACATGGAATATTATCTTTTACAACTGGTGTACACATACCACAGTATGCAGAATCATATCTGACATTTCATATATTAAACGAGGCTGCATTTCACACCAGTGAAGAACAATTCAATAAGTTAGAGGTGGATTTTCACCAAAAACCTGGTTTCCCAAGAGTGAATGGCTTTGGTTAATGGAATAAATATTCAATCTAAACCAATACAAATACTTAGGAACAAAACATGTTATGTCTCCGTTTATACACATAGTTAATGGACAAAATGATGAGATAAGACCTGAAGCTTTCCTGGCGACAAATATGCACAAGTTGTTCTCGGGATGCAAGCTAGGTGAAAAGACGATTAGAAATCAACGTTTCGGGAGTGTGCATCTCTTCCACATGAATCACATTTGTGGTTATAACATTTAATAAATATCCTGATGATGGGAGAGATACACACTTCCGAAACCTCTGCCTCGGTAGCGTAGATGTAGCATGTCTATCTCACATTCAAGAGGTCCCGAGTTCGAATCTCGGTCAGGGTGAGTTATCTGGATAAGATTTTTTCTGGGGGTTTCCCTTATCCTGAAAGACGAATGTCGTATAACTCTAAGCTCCATGGAGCCCGGACTCATCTGAGCATCATTTCACCCATTTCATTTAACATCCGATATGACAATGTTGGAGGACATAAATTACCACCCCCCAAAAAATTCTCCGGAAATGTCGATTTCTAATCATCTTTTCACCTGGCTTGCTTCCCGAGAACAACTTGAGCAAAATGACGAGATGTTGGTAATTGTTTAAGGGGCTCAGCTTGTGCATAATATCAGAATGTTTTAAAACAGTTTGTTTGCTTTGTTGGTTTGGTCCCATTACTGAGCAGTGCTCTAGGACATTGAACACGTCATACAGAAAACAAACTCCCCAAATCAACATAAATCATTTCAACTACTATCGCCATACAACCAAACATGCTTCTTGTTTTATGTTTTTTATCACTACCACCAAATATATAACATTTATGACATTTGACTGAAAGAGGAAAACATTTTAGGAACTACTACACACAATATTACACAGTTACTCATCACAGTATACCTGAACACAGTGCCTAAAACAAGATTAACATATAAGATCAGAAAATGAAACAAAATTAGATTTAAAAGAGGTAACCAATACATGATACATTACATTCCCTTTATGGCACAGGACACTTAAACAAGCATCCATAAAGTCATGTACTGAGTAATAAAGCTTTGCTGCATAGATTGTTTTTAAAAGCAGACTTATACTTATCCATTTTCCCTGAAGTTAGTAATTTTAAATATTTTGGAAGGGCAACATTGAAGCAGTAATCAAATCAAATAAAGTATGGAAAGATAGAATCAAACTGAAAAATTCAATGCCATAGCCGGGATATGAACCACGGATCTTCTGGTTGCTGTCCAGCCGCTCTAACCCTTGAGCTACTATGCCAACATGCCGACATGACATTAAATTCTCCAACTGACTCATGTTTTTCCCAGTAAACCACTTAGGAGTTCTCATAAACACATGAGACAACTACTTTAATGGAGATTTACAACATGTAAGTACTTTAAGGCCCGGGCTTTATAGTTAACCACTATTAGGTCAATTAATGAAAATGAATTGTTCTTTCACACTGGTTGTGTGTAGGCTAAAGTATGGAAAGCTAGAGTCAGACTGAAAAATTCAATGCTATAGCCGGGATTTGAACCACGGATCTTCTGGTTGCCATCCAGCCGCTCTAACCCTTGAGCTACTATGCCAATGTGCCGATATGACATTAAATTCTACAACTGACTCGTGTTTTTCCTGGTAAACCACTAGGAATTCTCATAAACACATGAGACAACTACCTTAATGGTGACTTACAACGTGTAAGTACTTTAAGGCCCGGGCTTTATAGTTCGGATCACTATTAGGTCAATTAATAGAAAGTGGTTAAGTGGTTTACCAGGGAAATATGAGTCAATTGGAGAATTTAATGTCATGACAGCAAATTGGCCATGGTAGCTCAATGGGTAAGAGCGACTGGATGGAAACCAGTAGATCCGTGGTTCAAATCCCAGCTATCGCATTGAATTTTTCATGTTGACGCTATCAATCCAATACCTTAGCCTGTATATGGCTAGTGTGAGGAAATGATTAATTTCCATCAACTAACTTAAATAATAAGAGTTAAATGATGAAGCCTGGGACTCAAGTGCTTACAATACTAAGTCACCACAAGCGGTGTATCTCGGATGTGAGAGCCCCTAGTGGTTTACCGGGAAAATATACGAGTCAATTGGAGAATTTAATGTTATGACGGCAAATTGCCCATGGTAACTCAATGGGTAAGAGTGACCGGACGGAAACCAGGAGATCCGTGGTTCAAATCCCGGCTGCGGCATTGAAGTTTTCATGTTGACTCTATCAATCCAATGTAGCCTGTATACAGCTAGTGTGGAGAAATGATTAATTTCCATCAATTAACTTAAATAATAAGAGTTAAATGATGAAGCCTGGGACTCAAGTACTTACAATAGTTGTTGTTTTCAAATGCTAGGCTTTGGCAATGAAGCCATTAGCTCTCTTGCTCTCCAATATTTCTGTGTAGTGGGTCTGGCAGGTAGGGCTTCACAGGTTAAAAGATGTTCTTGTCATTTCCTCTTCTTTGTTGCACAGAGGACATTTTGGTCTTGTATAAATTCCTATTCTGTGTAAGTGTTTGGCCAAATAATCATGTTCCGTAAGTAATCTAAAATTTGCTACTGCAGCTTTACGTGGGATTTCTGGAATAATTTCTGGATTTTTAATTAAAATGTTCCATTTTTATCTTTGAGTTTGTTAGATATTGATTGGTTTTGTTTGTTTTTATATTTGCTTTTGATTAATCTTTTTATGGATGTAAAGCGTAAGTTTTTACTTTTGTTCTGAATTAAATTTGCACCTTTTTTGGCAAGAAAATCATTTCCAGCAATTACACAATGTGCCGGTATCCACTGTAATATAATTCTTTTCTGTAGTTTTTGATGTTGTTGGATCATTTTGTAACATTCTTTAATTTGGATTGACCTCATTTTGTATGAACTTATTGCACATAATGCTGCTTTAGAATCAGAAAGTATGACAGCATTTTTGAATTTATCTATTCTGTAGAGAAGGTGTTGGAGTGAAATATGAATAGCCGTTACTTCTGCATCAAAATTTGTTATGTGGTATCCTGCTGGTTGATAGAATGAGAACAGTGCACACTTAATTCCTGCTCCTGAGTTGTTGTCCAAGTTAGATCCATCTGTGTAGATATGTTACCATTCTTCAGGTGGGTATCTATTTAAGTTTGAATTTATGAGTTACTGGTGTTAGGGGCACTAAGTTTTAATACTTCATTTAATGTCGGGATTTCAAAATTTATAACTTTATCACGATTTCTAGTTATCTTGAGGTCCAGAAAGGGTAGGGTGTTGTCTCTTTCTACTTCCATAGTAAATTGGATGTGATTATCTTGCAGGTTTAGTAATTTTAGAGAATCTTCTCTAAGTTTTTCCGGAATGATAGCAAAAATATCATCAACATATCTCTGCCAAAATTTATAAATCTGTGGGAAGGCCTTTACTATGTGTGTTTCAAAATAGCTCATGTATAGGTCTGCTAAAATAGGCGAAAGTGGGCTCCCCATTGCTAAACCGTTTGATTGTCTGTAGAATTTTTGGTTAAACATGAAGTAATTATTCCTTATGCATAAATCTGTAAGATTGATAATATCATCTATTTCTCTGGGGTCCGTTGTAGTATGGGTTAGCCATTTTTTGAGGAATGTAGGTATTTTTTCTACTGGAATGCTTGTAAAAAGTGCCTTAACGTCAAAAGAAACAAGTATGTGATTTTCCGGGATGTTGTATTTCTGTATTTCTTGACAGTACCAAGGTTGTACTGTCTGCCAAAAATCCACAAACAAGACAACAGCATGAGACCCATCATCAATGGCATCAATTCACCTACATACCACATAGCAAAATGGTTAGTAAGAAAATTAAAATCATATGACAAATTTCAAAGTTTGGGAATAAAAAAACTCCTTGGAATTGATAAACCACCTACAGAAATACAACATCCCGGAAAATCACATACTTGTTTCTTTTGACGTTAAGGCACTTTTTACAAGCATTCCAGTAGAAAAAATACCTACATTCCTCAAAAAATGGCTAACCCAGACTACAATGGACCCCAGAGAAATAGATGATATTATCAATCTTACAGATTTATGCATAAGGAATAATTACTTCATGTTTAACCAAAAATTCTACAGACAATCAAACGGTTTAGCAATGGGGAGCCCACTTTCGCCTATTTTAGCAGACCTATACATGAGCTATTTTGAAACACACATAGTAAAGGCCTTCCCACAGATTTATAAATTTTGGCAGAGATATGTTGATGATATTTTTGCTATCATTCCGGAAAAACTTAGAGAAGATTCTCTAAAATTACTAAACCTGCAAGATAATCACATCCAATTTACTATGGAAGTAGAAAGAGACAACACCCTACCCTTTCTGGACCTCAAGATAACTAGAAATCGTCATGGTGTAGATTTTGGAATATACAGGAAGCCCACACACATAGATAATTACATAAAGAAAAATGAATACAACCCAGTTTCACATCAACTAGCTGCCTTTAGAAGTCTAATTCACCGGCTATACAACGTCCCACTGAGTAAGGATGAATTTTTGAAAGAACAACAACACATAAAAGACATAGCGGTATTAAATGGATTCAACCCAGCCATCATAAGGAATATGATGAAGAGGAAAGAAAAACTGAAGATAAGATCAAAAAATACCACTCTCACACCACTTAATAACACAAATTGGCAATATAGAAAATTCACCTACCATCCATGGGCTTTTAGAAAATTTGAACGAATCTTCAAAAGACTAAACTTAAAACTAGCACCCCAAAACAAATTCAGTCTGAGGAACCTGCTAAATAAAGCACTGAAAAATACAATCCCCAACAATTTGAAATCAGGAATTTATCAGATTAATTGTGAAACCTGTGAAAAAAGCTACATAGGAAAAACTAAGAGAAACATGTTAACCAGGCAAAAAGAACACCAGAGGAACATTAAGTTGAAACAAACAGAAAAATCTGCAGTTTCACACCATTTTTGGACAGAAAACCACAACATTGGCCACAACATTAAACTGTTAAAATCTTTAAGTACACCCATAGAATTGGATATTTGGGAAAAAATATTCATAAACAAAAACCGTGATAAAGTTATAAATTTTGAAATCCCGGCATTAAATGAAGTATTAAAACTTAGTGCCCCTAACACCAGATGGCAGAGTAGTAGTAGTACTTCCGTAGTAGTGGAAGAAGAGGGAGGTTCATTTAGTCACCAAACAGCTGATGATGAGATCGAATGATCTTGAAAACGTTTCAGTTATACAACAACAAGTAAGTGAAGACTGAGTGTAAACATAGTGACTCATAAATTCAAACTTAAATATGAAGAATACTTCACTGTTAATAATGCTTCTGCTTTTAATATTTATGGGTATCTATTGTTCACAGTTTCTAATGCTAGTGCTTTTAGTACAGGTTTGGAAGTTTCAGATTTTGTAACTATTTGTTCTAAATCTAATTGAATATTAATTGGTTAAAAAGTTAGTGGGTTTTCTTTGATTAAAATGTTTTCTTTAGAATTAGGAAGATTCAGATCTGTTTTTAATTCCGTAACTTTGTGTAGGAAACTTGTTTGTGTTTTCATCTTGATTGGTTGTAGTAATCTTTTCTCCCATTGTGTTGTTTTTAACCGCAACATATTTTCATGTTGTATTAGTGCCTGTTCTTCTAAAGTTAGATATATTGGATAGTTCCGAGTTAAGGCTTGCATTGCCGTGATTGGAGTTGATTTTGCTGCACTGGTTATTAGTCGCAGGGCCTGATTTTGGCGTACTTCTAGGTGATTTATGTTAGAACTGTTTGCTGTAATTATTACCTCTGCATTATAAAGAAGTATTGGCTTGATGAATGTTTTGTATGTGGTGTTCAGTGTCTCTCGATTACTGCTCCACTTGACTCCAGCTAATCTTTTCAAAATTGAAAATTTTGTTGATGATTTGTTTACTACTGCTTCAATATGATGTCTCCAAGATAATTTTGGGTAAAAAATTGTTCCTAAATATTTAGTTTCATATGTTTGTTTCAGGTTTGTTTTCTTGAACTGCAGATTTAGTTTAGGGATTTTCTTTTTTAAGCTAAATATTTGAAATGTTTTGTCAGTATTTCTTTTCATAAAATTGTTGTCAGTCCACTTTTCCAATAGTATCAGAGCCTTTTCCATTGAAGTTTTGAATTTCTCTATTTGTGGGGAAGATGTCCACATGATCATGTCATCTGCAAAAAGTGCTGTCTTTATTTCTGTGTTTGATATAGCCGCGGGAAGATCATTGATGTAGATTATTAATTTATAGATGAGTCATATTTATTACACATCTGCTTCACTTACGTTAATTATTTCGCTTAACTGTGGTGTTCCAATACAGTTAAATCTCGATATATTGATGTAGATGTTGAACAAGGTTGTCTCAGTACTGCACCTTGTGGTAGGCCCATTTTTATTTTCGGAATTTGGATGTACTGTCATTGTATTTTGTAGCACAGAAACGTTGAGAGAGAAACTGAGTGATCCAATTTAACATGTTATCTTGAATGCCTAGTTTTGAAAGTTTCTCAAGAAGTTTATGTCTCCATACTGAATTGCATGCTTTTTCAAAATCAATGAAAACTGACAGAGTATCTTGATTTTTGTTGAAAGACTCTTTGACATCTTGGGATAGTTGAATTGTATTTTCTTTAGTAGATAAGTGTTGTCTGAATCCTGTTTGAGCAGTTGTTAATATGTTATTACTTTCTAAGAACCAATTTAGCCTTGCTGAAATCATATGTTCTGCTGTTTTTGCAATGACACTTGTTAAGGAAATTGGTCTGTAATTATTTATTGTGTCGGGTGCTTTGTCTTTTTTTAAAATAGGAATAATTATTGATTTTTTCCACTCTGTAGGTACAATAGAGGTCCATGATATATTAAATAACTTCAGTAGTACCTTTCTTCCCTTTGATCCTAGGTGTTTCAGAAATTCAGCATGTATTTTATCTGGTCCAGGAGACTTTTTATCTTTCAACTCATGGATGGCATGATTTAGTTCCTTATGGTGAATTCTTTGCTGAATATATTGTTTGTTTGTTCTGGGCACGTTTTAAATTTTTTGAGATCTTTTTTAATGTCTTCATTTTCTTTTTGCTTCAGAGGAAAGTTTATGCTGAGAGCTGTAATACTTATTAAAGGCTTCAGAAATAGAGTAATTTGAAGTAAGTGTTTTCCCATTTAGTTTGAGTGGTTCTTTCCATGTTTCTTTCTGACAATTAGTTTTACTTATATATCTGTATACTATTTTTACATTTTTCTATAATCATTTTTTTTCAATAAATTCACTGAAAGCTTTTTTTTTTTTGGCAATATGAATTTCTTTTTTTGCATTTTTCTTCCTTTCTTCGCCATTCCTGTGTATCTGTTGGGTTATTGGACAATTCTGCTTTTTTCCTTGCTATGTCCTTTTCTTCTTTTAACTTTGATAGTTCTGTATTCCAAAAGGGTTTGTGATCTTTAGTTTTTCCTCTTGGGATGCATTTGTTTGCTGCTTCAAGAATTATATTTGTTATTGTTTTATTGAGTTTATCTACAGATGCTTCATGTTGAGCGGAGTAAAGATTTTGTTCAGTTTCCTCAGTATATTTTGTCCAATTTTCTTTTCTAAAATTCCAAGAGTATTTCAACTTTGGCCTGCTAATATTTTGTTTGTCATGAAGTATCATGGATGTCATAACTGCTCTATGATCAGATCCTATGTCTTCAATGATTTCACGTGTTGTCTTATCTTTTAAATCTGAAGATACTAATAATAGGTCTGGATTAGTGCACTGGTCATTATAGTGTAGGTATGTGGGGCAATCCTCATTCTTGTAGATAAGATCTAAAGAATAAATATTAAAAGCAGAAGCATTATTAACAGTGAAGTATTCATCATTTTTGAGAAAGAACTTGAATTCCTATGATAGGAATAGGGGATAGCACAAAAGGCTAAGGTTTGAATCTTCAGATGTCCCCAAATCTGCTGCCAGTAAACAGAGCCTATATGAAAATATGTTGAATACAAATAACAGCTTTGAATACTTATACTACAGTAACTCTGTACAATTGAAAGACACTGTACGGACAACACAACTTCAAAACAAAAAGTTGGCTGAATATCAAACTTAGTTACGTAGAAAATGAAACTAGCTACAGTGAAGCAATAATTATTACACAGATATAACTATTTGTAACAAATAAGAAAATAATTTTTCTTATTAATTGAGATCAATTTCACAAACAACTGGTTTGCGTTGTCAGTCCACAGATTTCTCCTTTTCTTGCTGATTTTTTTATGAGTTTTTCTCAAAGTGCAAGTCACTAAAGCATTTCCTTTGATTTTTGAAACCTGGTGTAGATATTGTAACGAAGCCCGGAAAGAAATTTGATACTAGGGGGATGTAGCTTTCAGAGATATGCTACTCAGAGGGGGTAGGGAACGTATCTGCCTTCTGGCGAAAAAAAGGTTTATTAACCCCAAGTTTGTATATAAACCAGGTTTATTAATTGAATAAATACACAAGGTCCGTGGGTGGCCTTGGCCTAATCCAATACACCCAAACTTACGTTAGAGATCATAGTAGACTCTCGGAGGTGCTGATTCGATCCTTGCGATGACGGTTGTGGCGATGTATGACAGCTTGGCCACGGACACTTATTAACTCACTATAGACTCCATATCAACTGCGATAACCGCCTCGTTGACCTATATTGGACCAACTTAAATACTTTATTTTTGAAACGTAAGCATTCTATTACTCCGAATTCCAGGCTTGAACTACTTTCAACACTTTTTGTCAAATGTCGTTATCTAGCGGGTGGAGGTTCGATCCCTACCACAGCCGTTACAGTACGTTCATAATATTTTTGCTATTGTTCCTGATAAACAAATTAACGATACTTTAAAATTACTAAATTTACAAGTTAAAGCTATAAAATTCACATTAGAAACTGAAATTAATGGATTTCTACCTTTTCTGGATTTGAAGATAATAAGAAATAATAAATTAGATTTTGGTATTTATAGAAAGTCTACTCATTTCGATAATTACATAAAAAATAAAAGTTTTAACTCTTTTTCACATAAATTTGCTGATTTCAATAGTTTGATTTATAGATTAATAAATATACTCCTGAATAAAGAAGAATTTAATAAAGAATATAAACATATTATTAATACTGCTTTAATTAATGGTTTTAATAAAGACTTTATACAAAAGAACATTGAAAAATTTACATATCAAAAAACTGTTAATGATATTTCTACCCTTAAAAAAATAAAAGAATTATAATTTTAAAAAATTTACTTACCATCCTTGGGTTAATAAACATTTTCAAAACATTTTAGTTAATGATGGAAATTAATCATTTCTTTACACTAGAGTCCGTGGTTCAAATGGCGGCCATGGCATTAAATTTTTCATGTTGACTCTATCTATTTTCAAAAACTTTTTAACTATAAATGGTATAATATACTATATGGTATAACTTTAATTCCTCAAAATAAATATAGTGTTAAAAATTTACCACATTTCTCTAAAAAAAGATAAAACTCCTAATATAAAAAATCTGGTATTTATCAATTTAATTGTTTAGATTGTGATCAGGTTTATATTGGAAAGATGAAACGTAATTTAGAAACCCGAACAAAAGAAAATTTTTGTAACGTTAAGTATAAACAAATTGATAAATTTGCCGTAGCACATCATTTTTGGTCATTTAACCATGAAATAAATCCTGAAGTTAAATTATTAAAACAATTAAATGGTCCGATAGATTTAATGGTTTGGGAAAACATATTTATTTAAAAAAATAAACATCGCATAATGAATTTTGAAATACCAGCAGTTGATTCTGTTTTTAGGTTTGTTTCATTTTCAGATTTTGGTAATACTGAAAAACAAAAACATAATAACTGGTATCCTTGACGACGAAGTGTGTAGACTGCAAACAAGTTGTTTGTGAAATTGATCTCCATTAATAAGAAAAATTGACTTCATTTTCTTAAGATAAATGAAGTTTTTGTTACAAATAGTTATATTTGTGTAATAATCAAACTTGGTATTTAAATTCAGCATATTTCAATGATACAAGACAAAGGTCTCAAGAACATCCTCCAAACCAAACTACACTTTGCATGGAACATTTTATGGGGGCAAGAGCATTAATTAGGATAATAAACCTGCATTGTCTGTTTCTATCAGTCCCGTCCTTTCTTCACAAAGAATTGCAACTCTTTCATGCTTCATAGGTACTTTTACTCTTTCCTCCCTCTTCTTTCATTATCTGAAGTAGGGAAGCAGGAGCATGATGGCACACTTGTTTCAAGTTCAGAGGAAAAGCATGTCTCCCAAAAAAACACTAACAAATAATACATCGCTTCTGCACTGTTACTGCAACAACAAAACTATGCACTTAACAATCTGACTTAACTGTCATTTCTCAATGGTTGTTTTTGCTAATTCCACTATTTCTAATGTTTCTTCATGAGCTTCAGGATTTGAGGTCCAACAAAATTCCGTTTTTCAATTTTGTGTAAGTTAACTGTGGAAACTTGCTTTGTAAATATCCAAATGCACTACCATCTTTGTTGAATGCCTTGAATGCCTTAACAAAACTCTTCATCAGCACAAGTTTTATGTCAGGGATAGAAAAGGGTCTTATCAGGCAGAACCAGTGTTATTTGTTTTTACATTACTCTCCCCCGGGACTATTCCTGCCGCTTGTTCCATTGTTACACCACATAATGTTTTTGCATATCATGGTTGTCTCACAAACACCAAAAACAACATGAATTCCCCTTGTAATCTAAGCAGCAAACCAATTATTTTAAGAATATATTTAATATTTTAAAACACGTCCAGTTTTGGCCATACTTTCATAACTTTCTTTAAGACCTACAGAATGGAAAACTGTAACATTTGGAAGTTTATTACCATTATGAAGTAAAACAGCCTTTAAGCTGAACACTTTTTTTTTTTTTTTTTTTGTAATTTACGTCCTCCAACCTTAAGTCATATCGGACGATGAATGAAGCGGGTGAAATGATGCTCAAATGGGACCAGGGTCCATTGAGCTTAGAGCTACCCGACATTCGTCTATTAGGATATGAGAAAACCCTGGATAAAACCTTATCCAGGTAACTCACCCTGACTGAGATTCAAACTTGGGACCTCTTGAAGCTGAACTTTGATTAATTAATAACACCATTATGCATGATTCTGGGGTTTCCCCCAAAATATGTCTACTTTACTAAATTTGGTGTGCTGATTCCAAAACTGTAATAAGTTTCTTTCTGTCACATACCATTTTTGCACAATTAGTAGTTACACCTAAAATGTTTTAATGTAGTTCTGTGCATAAATATATTTTATGTAAATGATATATTTTGCCACATCTGTGGCAATTTTGTTGTTCAAGCACTGGACAAGATAAAATTGGAAGCAGAGAGACAGTCTCGTGCCAGGAATGAAAAATGTAATTCACGAGTGTCTTGTGGACCCCAAAAATGTTCTTTTACCACCTTTGTACATAAAATTACACTTAATGAATCAATATGTGAAGGCTTTGAATAAGGATGGCAACTGCTACAAATATATCTACAAGAAGTTCCCTGGAATATCTGATACTAAAATTAAAGAGAGAGTATTTGTTGGTCCAGAAATTAGGAAGTTGATTTCTGATACCTTATTTGAAGAAACAATGACAGATACTGAAAAACAAGCAAGGATTGGTTTTAAGAATGTCATCAAAAACTTTCTGGGAAATTAAAAGGATCCAAATCACAAAAATATTGTAGAAAGTATAGTTGAGAACTTTCGAAAGCTGGGCTGCAATATGAGTGTGAAAGTACATTTCCTGCACTCTCATTTGGACGTTTTGCCAGAAAATCTCGGCTGTGTCAGTGAGGAGCAGAGTGAGAGATTTCAGCAGGATATAAAGGACATGGAAAGACGCTACCAGGGAAAGTGGAATGTGAATATGATAGCTGATTATTGCTGGTCACTGAAAAGAGATCTATCAAATACCTGCCACAGTAGGAACTCTACAAAACGTTAATTTCATTTCACGGCAGTATGTAAAAAACTGGTTAAATATTCAAATTTAACTGATGATGTGAAACATTAGTTAATTCTGAAGAGTGTTGTGTTTGCATTATGGATTTACTAACTTATATTTAATAATATAACATAAATTCATTAGAGGCTAGTATAAAAATATATATTTTACTATTTCCTATATTGTGAAAAATTGGTATGTGATGGAGAAAAACTAAGTTCATATTCTGATTCAGCACAGTCAAATTAAAGATAATGACATATTAAAATAAAAACCGCAGACAAAAAGTTAAATTTTGCATATCAGTGTAATCCACATGGAGGAATCTGCACTAAGATAGCTCACATGTGACGTTCAACCAGAAAGCTCTCACCAACTTGGCTTCAGAGTATGGTGTGAGGACAACCAATAGTGAGATATTTTCCACCACCAAGAAGAAAAACAGAAATCTATGTAATAAAGTTCACTGCTTATTACAGTTTAGATGAAGAACAATATAATGGGAAACACACGTACAAAATTTAGGCAATAGTAATATTGTTACATTACAAAACTGCAAGGTTTTGTAGGGATTTTACCCTCAACCCCATATAGTAACTGGGAGCGTAGCTATGGATAAGGTAGAGCAGAAGAAACATCAAGTTCCAAATCAACTTAGTAACTGTATTCCAAAAATGCGTAGCGCTTCTACAAGGAACTCCCTAGATCTTGATGAGTTCAGGGGCGCTTTAATAACAATTAAATACATAATGACATAGTGCAACTATACCTTTAGAGATGTGTTGTTTGTATGGCTGAACCTTGTGCAACTGGCAAGAGATGTATGGTCCGGTGTACCTTGCTGGAGATCTTACTCTTAGTAGCATTTATAAAATCAACTCTTGTTAATATTTATGGAGCCATCCAACATAGAGACCATCAGCAAGTCCCCCCTCAAGTCTCCCTGTCAAGTCCCACGGGTGCTAACTCAACCAAGCTTAAATAGGGGTCCTGCCCAAAAGCCAACTCACCACTTCCCACGCTAACTGTTAATTTCCTCCCAACTATTGCACCATATTGTGCAATCATTGTTTACATCATTGAGAACATGTTTAGACCTTTTAGTAAATTGATGGAAATTAATCATTTCTTCACACTAGCGGTATATAGGCCAAGGCTTCTGATGGATAGCGTCAATATGAAAAATTCAATGCCATCTCCGGGATTTGAACCATGGATCACCTGGTTTCCGTCCAGTCGCTCTAACCCATTGAGCTACCATGGTCAATGTGCCGTCCTGACATCAAATATACGAGTCAAATATATGTCAGGTGATCCAGGTCAGGGTGAGTTACCTGGATAGGTTTTTTTCGGGGTTTTCCCTTATCCTGAAAGACAAATGTCAGGTAACTCTAAGCTCTATGGACCCCGGACTCATTTGAGCATCATTTCACCCATTCCATTCATCGTCCGATATGACTTAACGTTGGAGGACGTAAATCACAATATATATATGGGTGAGTCCAGGTGAGTCCACTTGCAAATTTTCAACATTTAGAAAGTCAGTTTTGGCATACTTGCTAGATCACTGTTTTTATTCCGTTAGTGAATTTATGGAAAGTTTATAATATTGTTACACTTCTAAACTAATTGTGTATATTATAAAATTCTTGAGATATAAATATTAAAAGCAGAAGCATTATTAACAGTGAAGTATTCTTCATATTTGAGTTTGATTTATGAGTCACCATGTTTACACTCAAACTTCACTTACTTGTTGTTGTGTAATTGAAACGTTTTCAAGATCATTCGATCTCATCCTCAGCTGTTTGGTGACTAAATGAACCTTCCTCTTCTTCCCCTACTACGGAGCTCTGATCACTCTGCCATCTGGTGTTAGGGGCACTAAGTTTTAATACTTCATTTAATGCCGGGATTTCAAAATTTATAACTTTATCACGGTTTTTGTTTATGAATATTTTTTCCCAAATATCCAATTCTATGGGTGTACTTAAAGATTTTAACAGTTTAATGTTGTGGCCAATGTTGTGGTTTTCTGTCCAAAAATGGTGTGAAACTGCAGATTTTTCTGTTTGTTTCAACTTAATGTTCCTCTGGTGCTCTTTTTGCCTGATTAACAAGTTTCTCTTATTAAATTTTAGATGAGTCGTATTTTTTACACTAAGTTTCTCTTAGTTTTTCCTATGTAGCTTTTTTCAGAGGTTTCACAATTAATCTGATAAATTCCTGATTTCAAATTGTTGGGGATTGTATTTTTCAGTGGTTTATTTAGCAGGTTCCTCAGACTGAATGCTATCATTGCTATCATTCCGGAAAAACTTAGAGAAGATTCTCTAAAATTACTAAACCTGCAAGATAATCACATCCAATTTACTATGGAAGTAGAAAGAGACAACACCCTACCCTTTCTGGACCTCAAGATAACTAGAAATCGTCATGGTGTAGATTTTGGAATATACAGGAAGCCCACACACATAGATAATTACATAAAGAAAAATGAATACAACCCAGTTTCACATCAACTAGCTGCCTTTAGAAGTCTAATTCACCGGCTATACAACGTCCCACTGAGTAAGGATGAATTTTTGAAAGAACAACAACACATAAAAGACATAGCGGTATTAAATGGATTCAACCCAGCCATCATAAGGAATATGATGAAGAGGAAAGAAAAACTGAAGATAAGATCAAAAAATACCACTCTCACACCACTTAATAACACAAATTGGCAATATAGAAAATTCACCTACCATCCATGGGCTTTTAGAAAATTTGAACGAATCTTCAAAAGACTAAACTTAAAACTAGCACCCCAAAACAAATTCAGTCTGAGGAACCTGCTAAATAAAGCACTGAAAAATACAATCCCCAACAATTTGAAATCAGGTTCATTTAGTCACCAAACAGCTGAGGATGAGATCGAATGATCTTGAAAACGTTTCAATTATACAACAACAAGTAAGTGAAGTTTGAGTGTAAACATAGTGACTCATAAATCAAACTCAAATTCTTGAGATATCTTTATAAATCATAATTTTGTACAAACACTGACTTGTCCTTATTGGATGTGACTTGTTAATTTACAAGTATAGTTAATTGCACTGTAAATTCACAATTTGACGTGTCTTATATCATAGTACTCATGTACAATGTATGATTTATAAGATGAATAAATTATCTATTAAAACAATTAAATGGTCCGATAGATTTAATGGTTTGGGAAAAGATATTTATTTTAAAAAATAAATGTCATGTAATGAATTTTGAAATACCAGCAGTTGATACTGTGTTTAGGTTTGTTTCGTTTTCAGATTTTGGTAATACTGGAAAAACATAATAACATAGTAACTGGTATCCTTGATGACGAAGTGTGTAGATTGACGATGCAAATGAGTTGTTTGTGAAATTGATCTCCATTAATAAGAAAAATTAACACCATTAACGTAAGATAAGTGAAGCTTTTTGTTACATATAGTTATATTTGTGTCATGATAAAACTTGGTATTTAAATTCAGCATATTTCAATGATACACGACAAAGGTCTCAAGAACATCCTCCAAACCAAACTACCCTTTGCATGGAAAATTTTATGGGGACAAGAGCGTTAATAAACTTGCACTGTCTGTTTCTATCAGTCCCGTCATCTCTTCACATAGAATTGCATCTCTTTTATCCTTCATAAGTCCTTTTACTCTTTCCTCCCTCTTCTTTCATGATCTGAAGAGGGAACCGTGAGCATGATGGCACACTTTTTTCAAGTTCGGAGGAAAAGCATATCCCCCAAACAACACTAACAAATAATACATCGCTTCTGCACTGTTACTGCAACAACAAAACTGTGCAGTTAACAATGTGACTTAACTGTCATTTATCAATAGAGTCAACATGAAAAATTCAATGCCATGGCCGGGATATGAGTCAAATGTAGAATTTCATGTCAGGAAGGCACGTTGGCCATGGTAGCTCAAAGTGACTGGATGGGAACCAGGAGATCCGTGGTTCAAATCCCGCCCATGGCATTGAATTTTTCATGTTGGCTCTATCAAAAAACCTTAGCCTATATACAGCTAGTGTGGAGAAATGAGTGTTTACATCAATTAACTAAAATGTCATTTATCAATTTTTTTTGCTAATTCCACCATTTGTAATGATTTTTCAAACCTTTCATCCTCACGAGTTTCAGGATTTGAGCTCCAACAAAAATTCCTGTTTTCAATTTTGCGTAAGTTAACTGTGGAAACTTGCTTGCAAATATCCAAATGCACTACCGTCTTTGTTGAATGCCTTAACAAAATTCTTCATCAGCCCAAACTTTATATGTCAGTGATAGAGAAGGGTCTTATTAGGCAGAACCAGTGATATTTGTTTTTATATTACTCGCTCCTGGGACATATTCCTGCTACTTGCTCCATTGTTATACCACATAATGTTTTTGCGTATCATGGTTGTCTCACAAATACCAAAAACCATGTGAATCCATCTTGTAATCCAAGCAGCAAACCAATTATTTTAAGGTCATCACATATTTTCCAACAATGAATATCATATTTTAAAACACGTCCAGTTTTGGCCAAACTTTTATAACTTTCTTTAAGACCTACAGAATGGAAAAGTGGAACAGATGGAAGTTCATTACCACTATGAAGTAACACAGCCTTTAAGCTGAACTTTGATTAATCTATAATCCACATTGAGGAATCCAGAGAGCTCTCTCCAACTTGGCTCCACAGTATTGTGTGAGGACAACCAATAATGGGATATTTTCCACCAAAAAAGGAGAAAAACGGAAATTCATTGTAATCAAGTGCTTATTACTGTTTAGATGAAGAACAATGTAATGAGAGACACACAGAATGTGTACAGAATTTAGGTAGTAGTACGTGGGCTGTTCAATAAAGAATGATCACAATTTGTTTTTGACAACGTACCTTTATTCATCCTCATAATTTTGATGGTCCTTCTCAAAATAGTTTCCCCTGAATGCGATGCACTTGTCCCAGCATTTCTGTCAATCTTCAAAGACATGCTGGAAACAATTTTTAAGAGATATCCTTCAAAATCGCTTCTGCAGCCTTCACCACTGCTTCTGATGATGGATAATGCCTCCCATGAAGGCGTTTCTTCAAGTTAGGGAATAGAAAAAAGTCACATGGGGCTAAATCTGGGTGAGGGATGCTCTTCACATTGATTTTTGCAAGATATTCAGCAACAACATTGGCAATATGCGGTGCAGTATCCAGCCTGTTTTACGGAAATGTGGTCTTTTGCGCCTGATATGCACTTGCAATGTTTTCAGGACATCACTGCAGTATTGTCCTGATGTGTGTGCAGGTACAACATGCTGATAAACCATTCCATGAATATCAAAGAACGAGGTGACCATAACTTTGCCAGCAGAAGCAACCACTTTTGCTGTTTTGAGGGTTGGTGATGAAGGAGATTTCCACACTGAGTTTTGCTGTTTGCTTTTAGGAACAAAAAAATGTAGCCAAGTTTCATCACTAGTGATTAAGTTTGTAAGAAACTCCGGATCTTCCTTTAACATCAACTTTAACTGCATGCAGACCTGCATGCGAATGTCCTTTTGTTCAGGAATTAACAGTCTTGGAACCTATCACGCACAAACACGTCAGATGTGTAATGCTTCTGTCACCAACGTTTGGTGTCACTGAAATGTTCAGTTTCTCAGAAAGTGATCTTAAGATAATTCGTCGATCCTCTATCACAATGGCAGCAGCAGTGTTAATGTTTTCTTCCGTAAGAGCAGTAACTGGAGCACCGGTCCACCTTCCTTTAAAATTGATTGTCTCCCCTCTTTAAACATTTTAAAGCACCTTCGAGCTGTGCTGTAGGGAAGAACAGACTCTACATAGACCTCCTGTAGCATTGTATAAGCCTCAACTGAAGATTTGTTGAGACGAAAGCAGCATTTCAAAGCCACATATTGTTCCTCGAGTGTTACCTCCATTACAGCAGTAGGCGATACTGAACATGTCTGCACTTGCCTGGTTCTCACAGGCAGGAACCAGGAGTACCAAAAATGAAACTACTGCTGTGTGTTTGTTTCACATTAAGCTAAAAGAATATAAGATTGAATTTTAGTGTGAAAAATTATGACCGTTAAAAATGATGTTCCTTCTTTATTGAACAGCCCTCGTAATTATCAGAGCAGAGAACCAGTTTATATAGGGTCTTTCAAACAAAAGAGCCAGGAAACGTGAGAAATAGGCAGTGACAAGTGAAATTATGTATGCATGGCAGAATTCATGTATCTTTTTTTATTTATACTCCTTAACTGCAGTGATTCTCAGTGTCCTATTCTGTACTGGGCATAAAAGACCACTTAATTTTGCTCAGAGGCCCCCTTTATCAGGTTTGAACTTCATTTACGTGTCATAAATCTAAGACATGGGACCTCAGGTTTTACTTCCTGTCCGAAGAAAGCAATACTAAAGATTTTTGGCCTGAAAATATCCATCGACCTCTGCCAGCATGGCAACCCAGTAGTAACCACTATTTGAGAATCAGTACTTTGAATACGTAATCCTGCAGATCAATGGCTTCATCTGCTATGGTAAGCAATGAGGTAGTAAGCTGCTGCCAACTGCAGCATTGCGAAATAAGCTAAGACAGTGATATTGTGCCAATCCCTATTATTCTTCTAGTTATTCTTGTTTCATTCATCATCGTCATCATCATTATACGGATAAAGGAACGTATGCAATTTTGACCATAAGTTTTAAATGATCAATAAAGTGTCAATTTTTTATTAGATATATTACAGAAATTGCATTCCTCTAAATTCTCAAGTTGTAATTTTAGGAAATACTGTTTCAACAACATTTACAGTAATAAGGACTATCACAATATTTCAAATTTCTTATGTTAATTATTACTGAAGCTTTGCTACTTAGTGTATCATTATTTACCCACTCTAACCAGTTTCCTCAGCCATTAGAATATCGCTTCTTTAGTTACACAATGTTGGTAGCTTTAGCGAATGCGTGCTATGCAAGTTTTCATTGTTGGCTACGCTCCAGCCACAGACGTCACGCCCACCATTCTGTTAGCAGAAGACGGCCACTGATCCGTAGTGTTACCCAGTAACAAATGCATGAACAGAATGCTAGTGTAGTTTCTTATGTCAATGATACAAATGTTATAAATACAAGGTCACAAAAGGTATTCTCAATAACCTGTCTGAGAGATCTGTACGCAAATAAAGAGTAGAGGGCTACCATGTCGTCTGCTAGGATACGCGATGACGAAGGTGGGTGGCTGTTGCCAACTGTATAGCTCAGAAGTAATCAGGTCGCGAAATATTGACAAGCAATATATGTACTTATTGTTTTTCTTGTTTCATTATTACGGAAAGTCTGCGGAATTTTGGGCATAACTTTTAAATGAATAAATAAAGTGCCGATTTTTTTATTAGATATGTTAAACGATATGCAATCGCATATAATTTCTTAAGAATTCCCTTATCGCCAGTTTTCTTACCCACTGTTATTATTCACTCGCTCTTAACAGTATCGGCAGTTTTATTATTAATATCAGTACTTCTAGTTTTGTTAGGTAGTGTTGGTACTTTAAGCGCTTGCTTGTTTTACGATTGACAACGCTCCAGACGCCAAAGAGAGGCCTGGGGCCTCGTCGCCACAGCTCTTAGCAGACGCGGCCATCCAGGAGAATCAGTACATAACGAACGCAAGCAAACAAATGAAGTAATGACAAAAAAACTGTCTACCTACCAAAATAGATGATTCTTTGTAATCACTAAAGCACCCGGAAACATGCCATCTCAAGAGTATTATGAAAGAAACTTTAATGTGGTTATCCTATAGCAGAGCGGCCAAAGGTCGTATGTCGTCTGCCAGGATACCTCAGGAGCACAGTGAGTGGTTATTTTTAGACATAGCATCCAGGGTTGTATTCAACGCACCCAGCGGTGAGGGGCGGTTTCTGCACGTAGCACAACATTTCTGCGTCTGAGCATAACGCTGCGACGGGAAACCCTGACGTACGTGGTGTGGAGCTCCATACCAGTTGAAAATTTCGTTCGCGTTCATATAATAATGCAAAATACAAGTCGGCCCGGGGAACAACTAGCGTGGGCAATTGATAAGGGTTAGAACAGATATATATTAAAATATCTTGTAAATATACTTGATGGCAGCACGCCGTAGAGGACAATCAAAAACTAATATCACCATGGCGCCCAATAAAAAATATATATATTGATGTCAACGCGATATAAAAATAATAAAAAGGCCTCCGCTGCGGCATGCGTGAGTTTTGCTTTAAGAAATTCAACAGAAATGTACAGAGGTAGTTTTTAGACGTGGCGTATGACGTAATTTTGCGCAGTAGTTAATGGTCGAGTCCACTTGTTTATTTGTAAGAAAAGGGGGTGTCAGTTTTAGTCATCTGCCATCTAGCTCACTATTTTTATCAGAAGTTTGCTGGTGCAAGCAGAGATCTTACCCATACCATTGATTTGCATGACCTCACTCGCGCACATCCGAGCAAGGTCATGCGCCAACTCTAAAACATAACTTTGTTCCTTGTCCCTCCTAGGGTACCATGTGTGTCAGAATGCAACGTTGACTCAGGCGGTTTCGTCTGTGGTCCGCATTCGGGAGGTCTGGGTTCGATTCCAGTGGCCTACCTACATGACCCATGACTTTTTCCGAGGTTTTCCTGTTTCGCCAGGCGAATGCTGTGTACATTAACTACGTCCCCCGAATTCCCAGTCGCTACATTTCATCTCCATTATAATTTGAAATCATCTATGGTGGCGTCTTTCAGGGTAGAAGTGTCAGCGGGTGTTTCGGCGCTGCATGGCAAGATGATGTGCCCTCGGTAAAACTTCCTCCTCAGGTAGGATGGTCTCCGGTCTCTGAGCCCAGTCTGTTGCCGCTTCAGGACCACAGTGGGTGGGATGCAGGTTAGCATTCAACGCTGTCATATCAGACAATGAATGAAATGATGTTCAAATGAGTACAGGGTACATCGAGCTTAGAGTTACCAGACATTCATCTTTCAGGATAAGGAAAACCTCCAACGTTAAGTCATATCGGACGATGAATGAAATCATGTTCAAATGAGTACAGGTTACACAGAGCTTATAGTTACCAAATATTCATCTTTCAGGATAAGGGAAAACCTCCAACGTTAAATCATATCGGACGATGAATGAAATAATGTTCAAATGAGTCCAGGGTACATAGAGCTTACAGTTACCCGACATTCGTCTTTCAGGATAAGGGAAAACCTCCAACATTATTTCATTCATCGTCAAATCGGACGATGAATGAAATAATGTTCAAATGAGTCCAGGGTACATATAGCTTACAGTTACCCGACATTCGTCTTTCAGGATAAGGGAAAACCTAGAGAAAACCTTATCCAGGTAACATATTCTGAACCGGATTCGAACTCGGGACTAATATACTTTACTGAGAAATGACAGTTAAGTCACTTAACAATTACTTTAAGAGTGTGCAAAGTAAATGTTTGTATATCACATTCCTCATGTTTCCTTGTTCATACTAAAATTTAAATTCATCTTAGTTTTCTAATGTTATCTGTATTGTACAATGGACGATTGAAAGAAAAGTTAGCTTCCGCTGGGAATACTATTTTGAGTGAGAAGTACTGCGATATGATACTTTATTTAACACCAATGAAATAATTTTCTACGTCGTGTTAGTAGACAAGGTAAAGCTGAAGTGCATGAGGAAACCTGCTCCCGATCTGCACATAAATATATAACGCAAGTGACGCATATAAGAACTAATTGAGTATTTACACGAAAATAAATGGATCTGTGGAATCAAAGACAAAAATGGTTCATTCTGTTTCTCATGCATTTTGTTTAGTGGCAATAAGCATTAGTCAAAATAGGTATGCTGGACTTAGTTCAGACGTATAGGGCCAAATATAAACATCTGCACTTGTATCTGCCGCAGTTTTAGAGTATAGTTAAATATTACTTTACGGCTGTGTGGGCGGTAAGGTGAGGAACGTGGAAATAAATTCCCGCCAAATCTACAGAAATCAATATACAGTGTCCTTCAGCAGGATGGGAGGATGTGCGGAGGGTGCAAAGGATAACGTATCGGAGACTGTTGCCAACTGCACAGGATTGAAATCTATAGAGGCAGCGAAATATTTGCAAACCCGTGTATAATGATGATGATGATGATGATGATGATGATGATGATGATGATGATGATGATGATGATCTTAAGGAAAGAACTTTCAGTATAATTTTCCTTGCATCAACACTCAAAAGAGTAAGTCTTGTTTTAATCATAATGGTAGCTCTCACTTTTATTTACAATTTCTTCACTGAGTGTTGGAGCGCTGTTACTTATGTACGAGTAAATCAAGTGCAATCGAAGATTCTTCTTATTCCTGAATCGTTCGATGACACGTGTCTCGGGTTTCGAGTATACTTAGCACTGCTTTCTGAATCGAGGCACAAGCAAGAGATGATAGGCGACCCTGGGTCATACTGTTCCTCAAGTACCTTTTTACGCGTTTAAGAAAAGAAAAGCTCCTTTCAGTTGAAGCACTAGTTGCAAGGAGGTAACAATTAGACAAAATAATTTGAAAGATTCTGGATGAATTTGGTCCATTTCATTCTCTGCTATTCTTGTAATTAAGTCTTCCTAACTGATAACGCGAAATGTTTCTTTATGCTGGGAGGAAAATATAGTTTCCAGTTCCACATGCAACTGCGAGCGATTGAAGGACGTCTTATGCAGTGGCGGCTCGTGCCGAAAAATAACAGCGTGCTGCGGGAAAAAGTTTCGAAAAATGAAGTCAATGTTTCGATGCTTCTTCATGATATAAACGGAATTTATACTTCCTTTCGCTTTTCCCTCTATTTTTAGATCGGGTATTGGTCGCCCTAATATTTTTGTACTAACCCTTTCTTCTAATGCTCGCCTTGAAAAGGCAGTTTTCAGAAATTCATTAACCGTGTTCATTATTTATTGGTTAAAGTTTTCGTAATATTAAATTGCCCATATACTGAATAAAATTAATTTATAACATGTTTCACACTCTCACACAAAATAAAGAAACTGATATCAGCCACTAAATAATGGTACACAAAGAAATACTTGGACACAGTGCGAGCAAGTGAACAACATGCACTTGTTATGAAGGATTCTCGTTATGGTTGCGGGAATGCAGTATCTTGCTAACATGATAAATGAAATGAAACGTGTAGTGTTTAACGCCCGCTTTTACTACATACGGCACCACAGGCGATGACACTGGTGATACATGAGATGAAGATGGAGCACCGGTGGAATGAGATGGCGGGGGAAACCGGAGATCCCGAAGAAAACCCGCCCCAGCGCCGTGTTGTCCATCACAAATCTCACTTTGCGGTCACCTTGGATCGAACCTGGGCTGCCTTGGTGAGAGCCAAGCGGCCTAACTACTGAGTGCCAACATGATAGGTGCATCACAAACAATCTGCCCTCCGATTTAATAACCATTAGGTATTGGATCTGTTTGCGTAAGAAGGATGAAATTAGTTTCTAGAACTAAAATATAAAGCAATGATAGATTGTTAAATGATATTCAATGCATATTCAAGTTATACAGCTGAAACTATGAGTGTTGGTGGCTCTGCTTCACTGTGCAGCGAATGATCACCGCGCAACACCTATCTGCAGCACGCATTTGTTGGGAACTTAGGACATCAGGGAGGCCAGAGGGGAAGGTTGTACGCATGCGCTCTACTGTTTACCGAGCTTTCGGCTTTCAGCACGTTGACGTCACGTATGCATTCCATTAATTACGCAGGTGTTTTCTATGCATCAAGAGGTCATTATTGGTTGTACTCTATTTCTTATACAATAATGCATTGTTATTTGCATGGTTTTTTAAATTTTCTACAATGTGATTTACAAAACAGGAAAGAGCGTACTGCAGCACGTAAGGACGAGCCGCCACTGGTCTTGTGTTTGTAATAATGAATCCAGACCATCTAAAGGGAAAGTTGAGCATAAGGGGTGAACTGAGTAATATCACCTAATTTAAGGAAAGCAGCGTATCACGATGTGAAAACCTTATTTCTGGTTATCTTATCAAATATCTGTATTTTCACATCTCTGGATTGATAATGCAATCAGCCATTAGCTCATATCTATTCATGTGTGCTTCAAACTGCAAATTAATCAAGCTTTTCTTTGAATATAAGAACTCGAACAATTTCTCTTCAGTACTTAGCCTTTTAAAGTAAGTTATACATTCTGAAACAGCACTGCTGCAAAACTGTGCGTCATTGGTTTTTATATTCTGAAGAATGTTGAAAAGCAGTTCAGTGTTCAGGAATAGGCTTTGAAAAACAGAAAGAAGGAAAATAAAGTCAAAGTCCAGCAAGCTATTTTTGAAACAGCATACTTTTCGGTAGTAGTTGTTGCACTGGAGTCTGGACAGTCGATTATTTCATTTAGTACCTCAATTAATCGCGGGTGGTATTAGTGAATGGCAGATATTATTCTGGCTTCACTGTTTGAAGGAATATGCCTACCAACAATACTATCAAGAATTGCAGACCGTTTGGAAGACAGGTGGAAGAATGTAGGCTTATCCTGCAGCGTGGAGAAAAAATCTTAACTCTTTCTATACAAGAACAGCTCTGCTGCAAAACAAAAACTAAGCGGTGTGCGAAACAGTGAGTGAAAAGAGCTTGAGGAGCAATTTCACAGATCTTAGCTGCAGTTCATTTAATTCCTCCGCTGGAATGGAAGCGCCATCACAGGTTTGAGCCACCAATTTTTTCTTCATATTATAATTTTCAAATACCCCATTTAGCATATCGAGTAAAGCATCAGCAGTTCTACCTCAGCTAACATGTAAACCAAGAAAATGTTCTTGAATTTTTCTTCTGCAGTCCACAAGCCTAACCAAAACAGAGCATTGTAACTTACTCGAAATGTCTGTTGCTTTGTCTAGAATGCAGACATAAGATAAGGTTTTGTCCAGACTTGAATGTATACACTCACGGATCTCCTCCTACGAGTTCAACACGTTCATTTTGTATAGTCTTAGAAAATCCCTGGAAATAAGCCATTTGCTTCCAATGCGCTTTTAAGTCCTCATTTCTGTTTAGCACACGTTTAAAAATTGTTCGGAAATTGCCAGCATTCAGGAAATGTTGTTTCCCAGTGTCCTCTAGCTCCTGCTTAAATAGAAGTCTTGTGACATATATTAAAATGTTCATTATTTCTCTGTTCGCTTTCACTTGACTTGTGTTTTATTTTCATCAGTTTGTGATGCACATTAAGTAGCTCTGAAATGGTAAACACTTGTTTTGATATTTCTTTAAATGAAATAAAACTACTTATGGTTTTTTGAAAAAGCGTGTCGAGCCTCTTGTTAGATTTTTAGATAGTCGAAACCTTGAGAGGCCCATACAGACATTTTTGTGCTTAACACCAAACAAGGCCGGCAAAATAATTTACTTTCCATAGAGCTACCACATAACCACTTGTGCTGCTCATACCATGAAGTTTGGAAATGCACGTGTTTTGTACTTAACTTACTGAAGAAGGTGTAACGTCGGAGTTGGAAGTCGTTTCTACAAAATTTCATGTCGTTCAGTTTCACTTCTTCTCGAAAACTAAAGGCCCTGTACAGAAGCAACGATGTATTCACTGGAAAGCATGGCATCAGTGCTGGTTCCAGGCTGATCGTCATCCATATTCACTGCTTACGGCACAATTACGAGAAAAACTCGAGAGGAGGCACCGGAGAAGCTGGCCTCCTGCAGCATGGTAAAACTATGCAACGCTGCCAGGCCACATGCATCCCCTCTCCTTCCCGCAGCAGCGACGTAATTGTTACCATGGCAACTGCACGCTTGTAGGAGGCCCCTAAGTGTCGTGCCTCAGTGTCACAGATTAATGATACTACATGACGCGCACCACGGGATTCTTTACATTTGGCACGCAGTTTGGTTTAGCTCTAGTGCTGCCCAATACGAAGCTTATTGTGCGGGTGCTTTAGACGAAACAAAGCAAACTTGCTGACATCTTTTGTGCTAGTTGATATAATTTAATAAAAGTTTAATTTAAAAGCAACGACCGCTGCTGCTATAAAAAGGTGAGGACGTCCCACCTCCTTGCCTCCTCTGATCAGCCACCACTGTTCCTTTTTTTTTTTTTTTTTTGTAATTTACGTCCTCCAACGTTAAGTTATATCGGACGATGAATGAAGTGGATGAAATGATGCTCAAATGAACCCGAGGTCTATAGAGCTTAGAGTTACCCGACATTCGTCTTTAAGGATAAGGGAGAACCCCGGAAAAACCTTATCCAGGTAACTCACTCTGACCGAGATTCGAACTCGGGACCTCCTGAACGTGAGGCAGACATGCTACCATCTACGCTACCGAGGTGGGCACACCACTGTTCTGAACACAAAATAATGGAATAGTATTGAAAATGTCTACTTTCTGTGTATGCCATATTAGATTAACAAATACAAAATTGAAAGTCTTTTCAAAAGTAACGAATTCAGAACGTGCTTTTAACTTGAAGTGTACTTACTATAGATTTGTGTGATCTGTTGTGTGATCTTGGCTTCCGGTGAAGGCCGCGTCATCTTGGTCGAAATTGCCGACGTTTCGCTCATCTTGTCGTGAGCTTCTTCTGGGCTCTTGTCCGCTCTTTGTCCGGTTGCTCCCGTTTATATACCGGTTGCGAATCTCTGCTGGTCCCGCCCCTTTGTCCCCGATTGGTTGCTTGTCTGCCAATGGGATCTTGCACCGGTGTCACCGCTTTTTGTTGGTTTTGGAGATAATTAATATTGTGTTTTGTTGTCTGGTTCGATTCCTTAGGGCTTTCTTTTCCTGTGGTATTCTTCCCTAGACCATCGTTTTGCAGAGATTGCTGTGGCAGGCCGTCAGACGCGGGATGGTCTGTTCGCTCCGCCCCTTGCTTTTCATTGGCTGATCTTCGGCCCGGAGCTGTGCTAGTAAGCAGGGCCTTCCAGGTGTCGTGTAGCTGCCTTCCAAGACCTCTGTTGATGTTCTCCCCAAAAACCCAAGAAATGCATGCAAACAATGTCGGCAAGGAAGATGATGGCGACTGTTTTTTGGGACAGAAAAGGTGTGATTTTGGTGGACTTCCTGGAAAGAGGCACTACAATAAACTCTCAAAGGTATTGCCAAACTCTCCAAAAACTCAGAAGAGCCATTCAAAACAAGCGCAGAGGAATGTTAAGCTCTAAGATCTTATTGATTCACGACAACGCCCGGCCCCACACGGCAAATGTCACTCCTGAAGTTCTTGAATCTTTTAAGTGGGAGTTGTTTCCTCATCCGCCGTACAGTCCCGACCTGGCACCGAGCGACTTCCACCTATTCCCAGCAATGAAGAAGTGGCTGGCTATTCAGCGTTTTGATGACGACGCACAGCTGCAAGAAGAGGTAACGAAGTGGTTGAAGGCGCAGGCGGCCGAATTTTTCGACGAAGGAATTTCCAAGCTCGTACATCGCTACGATAAATGCCTTAATTTGAATGGTGACTATGTCGAAAAGTAGTATTTGAGTGTGGCTTTCATCTGTATATAATAAAATTTGTTTCCTATACTTTGTTTACTTTTTATTCCAAAACGTAATCTACTTTCTGGATAGCCCTCGTATTAAGCTGATAATGTTTGGCTTTATGTGCACTGTACTTTATTTAACCAAAGATGCATTAAATTGTATACAAAACTTATACATTTGATGTACACATACAGTGTCACTCACTATGAAACATGTCCCGAATATACAGGGTGTATATAAATGAATATCGGGGTTTTAACTCTTTATAATATTTATTACATTAAACTTACAGTTATAAATGATACGTCAAATGAAAAAGCGGCTGAAACAGTTTGGTTTGTTGACACCAGTGCGCATGTACATGCAATGTTTCTGCCGCAATCCGCTAGACAGCGATAGTAGCAAAAATGGCGACTAATAAACAGAAAGCGTTTTGTGTTTTGCAGTTTACAAATGCCGAATCTGTAGTTACTGTGCAACGTGCGTTCCGCATTAATTTCGGTTATGATCCTCCCAGTGATAATAACATTCGTAGATGGCATCATCAGTTTGAAGATACCTGCTGCCTTTGTAAAGAGAAGAGCACGGCACGACCAAGAGTAAGTGAAGAGACTGTAGAGCGAGTGATAGAGTCATTCACTCATAGCCCAAAGAAATCAGTCCGGAAGGCTAGTCGTGAATTACAAGCTCCTGTGTCGACTGTTTGAAAAGTTGTAAGAAAACGCTTACGGCTACGTCCTTACCGTTTACAGTTATTACAGGCCCTAAAGCCGACAGATCACGGATTACATGCCAACTTCGCAAACGACATGTTGTTTCATAACGATAACGATTTTATGGATCGTGTTGTCTTCAGTGATGAATCAACCTTTCACCTTAGTGGACATGTTAACACTCATAATGTGCACATCTGGGGCTCAGAAAATCCTCACGAGATGGTACAAATACGAGATTCCCCTAAAGTGAATATTTTTTTTTGCCGTATCCCGGCGAAAAGTTTATGGGCCTTTCCTTTTTTGGCGAAACTACTGTAACTGGCACTTCTTACCTTGATACACTAGAGCAATAGCTCTTCCCTCAGTTGGAAGAAAATGAACCAGAGAACTTCATTTTCCAGCAAGATGGTGCGCCACCTCACTGGCATAACGAAGCACGTGATTGGTTGAATGTCACTGTACCCGAGCGCTGGATAGGCCGCAAGGGCCCCAATGACAGGGCCTGCTATGCATGGCCTCCACGTTCTCCTGACCTAACGCCATGCGATTATTACCTTTGGGGCTTCATCAAGGATCGTGTGTACGTGCCTCCGCTACCAGCTGATCTCCCTGAATTAAGTAGCCGGATTGAAGTAGCTGTTGCTACAATTACTGAATACACCCTTATCAACGTTTGGGAAGAACTCGGCTATAGACTTGATGTGTGCCGTGTGACAAAGGGTAGTCACATTGAACATTTATAAGGTTCTTGGTAAAAATGTTCGACTTGCTTTTACATTTGACATATCATTTATAACTGTAAGTTGAATGTAATAAATATTATAAAGAGTTAAAACCCCGATATTCATTTATATACACCCTGTAGTTGCCGCAATGATACGCAACGGCGGCATGCTTTATCACGGAGCCTCTCTTATCAGGTAGAGATGAATGTATATTTTATGAATAAACTTACACAGATTAGGATAAGTAAGTTTCCAAAGCGCTGTATCAGATGCTAATAATGCTTCCATAAATTGGAAGAACACTGGTGCAGTTTGTTACCTAAACACTCCCCCAACTAAATCTGCTTAGGTACCAAGGCGGCCCGGGTTCGATCCCAGGCGACCGCAAAGTGAGATTTGTGGTGGACAACACGGCGCTGGGAACGGGTTTTCTCCGGGTCCTCCGGTTTCCCCCGCCATCTCATTCCACCGGTGCTCCATCTTCATCTCATGTATCATCAGTGTCACCGCCTGCGGTGCCGTATGTAGTAAAAGCGGGCGTTAAACACTACACATTTCATTTTCTGCTTAGGCTCGTTTCTTTAGTTTACAAATGATTCCTTGTTTATTGAGTTGGGTAAGCTGAGAAGTTTTCACGTTTTTTACACCAGCTCTACAAAGCAATACTCTGTCGTCTGTGTAGATAAAATCACTCGCAGTTCTTTCTGAGAGCTTGTGCAGGGTACTTGGTAGTGTACCTGTCTCATATTCAAGGACTCCCGAGTTTGAGTCTGGATCAGGGTGAGTTATCTGGATAAGCACTCTACGGGACCTGGGCTTATTTGAACATGACTTCGCCTGTTTCATACATCGTGTGATTGCAAATTCTCTCTCTCTCTCTCTCTCTCTCTCTCTCTCTCTCTCTCTCTCTCTCTCTCTCTCTCTCACACACACACACACACACACACAGGTAATATATGCTACGACTGCACATGGATTGTGATGAGACGCTTTCGCTTGCAATGCAATAAACTCCGCAGTTGTACTCCATCTCAAGATAATAACTCGGGACTCCCCGACATGTTTACAAGTGCTTTAGTTTTTAGAGCAACATTTCTAATGTATGGGGGCGGGAGTGTTTTATGCCACAAAAACTCTAAAATGACAGCAGTGTGTTTTTATTGGAACAAAAACATACATTTATATGAAATATTTATATTTATAGAAAATGTTCGTCATTCTGTAATTATTTAAATTGTAATAAAAACTGACAATATTATTCCAAGGGCATTGTCATAATTATAACAATACTTGTATGTACTATATCACATATGTAAAATTTTGTATTTATATTATTAGTATTATTATTTTGTGTAATTATTGTTAATTTAAATTTTGTACACTTGACGAGTCACCTGTTTACAGAGCTTTTACTCACTATTTGTAAGCATATATGACAATAAAGCATCTTTTCTTATCTTATACAAACATTAAACTGGATTTAATATATGTATATGTGTTTGGAGGAATTTAGTAACAGTTATATCAAAATTAATCTCAGAAACTATTTGTAGTTGGTTTATTGATGAGAGACTAGTTTCAAAGCCATTCGCCTCCATTTTCAATCTCTTTCCAACTGGCATCTGTTGTTGTCTGCTCTCTCTCTCTCTGGTGGTGGAACTATGAACTTCTTTGTCAAATTATCTACTGGCGGGATTTCAAAGTTCATTACGCGATCCTTATTTTTCCATATGAATATGTTCTTCCATGTTGTCAATTTATTTTGGTTTATCACTCCTTTTAATAATTTTGGATTTGGATTAATGTCATGGTTTTCATTCCAAAAGTGAAATGCTACTGCTGACTTATCTTCTTGTTTCTTTCTGATGTTTCTAAAGTGCTCTTGGACTCTGGTTTTTAGATTTCTTTTAGTTTGACCTATGTAGCATTTTTCACAATTTTTACAACTTATCTGGTATGTTCCGGATCTGTTAACTGATGGGATTTCATCTTTTGTTTTTGAATTTAGCAATTTTAAAATTGAGTGTCTATTAGTAGGTGCCAAGGTGATATTTTGTTCCTTGAAGATCTTTTTAAATTTATTAAATGTTTTTGGGTGATATGTGAATGAACTGAATATGCTGTTGCCTTCTTTTTCTTTTGTAAATGTGGTTGCTTCCTTAATGATTTTCTTTAGTTTAGCTTTTCTAATTTTCTTCAATGCCAAAATTTTGTTGTATCCTTTTTCTTTTGCTATGTGTAGTATAGCTTTCTGTTCTTTGAAATATTCTTCTTTTTCCATGGGTATGTTGACTAGTCTGTGTGTAAGGCTGTTTATTATTGCATGTTTATGTGTAATTGGGTTGTGGCTATTATTTTTATGTAATTTTCTGAATGGGTTGGTTTCGTGTAAATTCCAAATTTTATTTTTGTCATTCCTGATGATATTTAGATCCAAGGAAGAGATTTGTCCATTGATTTCCTTTTCTATAGTGAATTTTATAGTCCTTTCTTGCAGATTGAGCAATTTTAATGCATCTTCTAAATGTTTATTCGGTACAATTGCAAAGATGTCGTCAATATATCTATACCAAACTTTGAAGATCAATGGGAAGGACCTTTTGATTTGTGTTTCAAATGCACTCATAAATAAGTTAGCCAAAAAAGGTGAAAGTGGATTGCCCATTGATAACCCTGATTTCTGCTTGTAGTGTTTTCCATTAAAGCTGAAGAAGTTTTGCTCAATGCATATTTTTGTTAGAGAAATGTATTCTTCTGCTCCTATTGCTTCCATTTCTATTGTAGCTGGCCACTTTTTTAATACCGTGTGTAATTTTTCTGTTGGTATGCTTGGAAATAAAGATGTGACATCAAATGAAACCAGTCTGTCATTTTTGTCCAAATTTATATCTTTGATTTTTCCTACTAAATCTAAAGAGTTTTTTAAATTTGCACTTTCGAATTTTGGGAAACTATTAAATTTATTTAGCAACCATTTGGCCAAATTATATGTGGAGGCATTTATACTACTAGTGATAGGCCTCATGCCTTTCCCTGTTTTATGAATTTTTGGCAGCCCATATACTCTTGGTAATGTTGGGTTATCTACTTTAATTTTGTGAAATTCTCATAAATATAAACAAGTAAGTGATGCGTATTAATAAACCAACTAAAAATAGTTTCTGAGATGGATTTAATATGCTTATAAACTGATGGTTTGTGTACATAACCTACCTGGATAGTAATTGTAACAAAGGGGAAGGATACGAAAATGCATGAATTTGGGGGCTGCTACTGATCCTGTGTTTACAGTGGTTTATTTTATATCAACAATGAAAGGTTGTAGACTATTTCTGATATTGTCATAGACCTTTAGCTGCTTGAAAATGAACCTCTTCAAAGGAGAGAAATCTTTTCATTAGTTTATTTTCCTTAATATGTATTTGTAAAATTTACTTTGATGGTTTGCAGATTGTCCAATACACTATTGAACTTATTTTCTCCAAGTGGATGAAAGGAGATAACTTAGGGCCAGACAGTGTCTGTGCTTCTGGAGTTCATAGACTGCACCTGTAGTTAAAATAGTTGAAAATTTGCATCGTAACACAAACTGCACAGAAACATGAGAGATACTTTGTGCTTAACTGTACAAATCTACTATGCACACTTCTGACAAGGTTATTAAAGCTTTCAGCATGAAGCAATGTCAAGGTTGCAAGTTTTGAATGGTGTAAGAAATCAGAAATGTCTGAAATGGTGTCAAAGACAAATGACCTGGTGGATGTTTGACTTCAATGCAAACTAATGAAGAGGTTGTCAAATTAAGACAAACTTTGAGCTCTCAACACAGATTGGAGTAGGTGTGCAATTTTGCATTCTGCAATTCTCCGTCACCTTGGCTGCTAACAGATAACCCCTACATAGGGGAGATGCCCTAAGGTATCACATTAAATGATCGTTATATACAGGATCGAGGATCCCAGGATCATCCAGCACGAAATTCCCCAAACATACATCACAAATTGTAAGGCAGTCACTAATCAAGTACACAGCAACAATCACCTTACAGTCAACATGTGGTTCCTCTCGATTTCGGATCAAAAGGAATTGGAAAGGCCATCATTTCAAAATAACGGACTGTTTGAATATTCTTGTGTTGACTTTCAGGGAGAAAGTGTAGACTGGAAAAAGTGCTGGCTGTGGCATATTATGCAGGAGCATCATATTTTGAACAATATTAAGAGAAGAGAGGAGTGTTGACGCCTTAGCTATCATCTTTCAAACATATTTTGTTAATGATGCTGAAAACTGCAGGATCGCCAGCATTGCCAGTGTGTGGGAGTTTCGTCTTAGAGGAGTTCTTTTATATACCAATAATTCTACTGAGATGGAACTATAACTTTTAAGCACAATGGGCCGACAACTTTCAATTAGTAAGCCACCACTTCACCAACTGAACATCCCAATCAACTCACATCTTTGACTTAAAGAAGATATGGTAGACACCTATATCTTTGGATATAGCAAAAGAGATTAAAGATCTTATCACATCAGTTATATTTAAACTGTTTTGTCCTAATGAGTTAAGTATTTTCCTTTTTATAGATATTCTCTCAGCAATCAACTTAGAAATCCTTTTGCCCTAATAAAATAAATAGTTTTGTCAATTTAATAACGTAATCAAGTAGAAGAATTTTACAAGGAGAATTGAACTTTCTTTATTTGATATTCTTATCATAATACTACATTTGTCTTGTGTATAATCCTCATAAATTAAATGGTGTGGTCTTAATTCTGATGCTGTATAAAAGATATGCTTCATTTACATTTCCACTTGTCTTCAAGAGATAAAATTTCTACTTTCAAATAAGATGCTGCAAAAAATACTTGTCACAACATTAGAGTAAAATGTTTTAAAATATATTCTTTCAAATGTTGTGACAAAACATCTTATCACACTTACCACTTTCAAACAATTTTTCGCTCTAATAAAATAAACTGAATTTTTAAATTTGAAGCTGAAACAAAGCTGTCTGATACCCTGTATTTGTATAGCTCTTTGCCTTCCTTATAAAATATCTGTTTTCAAATGTGATTAACTACTAAACTGTTGATAGATAGAGTCAACATGAAAAATGCAATGCCACAGCCGGGATTTGAACCATTGATCTCTTGGTTTCCATCCAGTCGCTCTTACCCACTGAGTTACCATGGCCAAAATGCCATCATGACATTAAATTCTCCATTTGACTCATATATTTCCCTGGTAAACCACTAGCGGCTCTTGCATTTGAGAGACACCGTTTGTGGTGACTTACTGTCGTAAGTACTTGAATACCAGGCTAAAATAATAAGAGTTAAATGATGAAGCCTGGGATTCAAGTACTTACAATAGTAACTCACCGCATACGGTGTATCTCGAATGCGACAGCCCCTAGTGGTTTACCAAGGAAATGTATGAGTCAAATGGCAAATTTAATGTCATGATGCAAGTTGGCCATGGTAGCTCAATGGGTAAGAGTGACTGGATGGAAACCAGGTGATCCGTGGTTCAAATCCCATCCATGGCATTGAATTTTTCATGTTGACTCTATCTATCAAAAAACCTTAGGCTATATATGGCTAGTGTGAAGAAATGATTAATTTCCATCAATTAACTAAAATACTAAAGCTGTTATTACACATCACATGCAAGACATTTATCTTGATAAGTAAGCTATGAATTCTGAAAGCTGACAAGTTAAAAACATATTACACCTGCTGCATTTAAACAGCCCTTTGTCCTCATTAGTTAAATTGTGCTTTTTAATGATTCATTGATGAATCTCCTTTGACATTGGTCACAAATATATTCATGTTGCCCTTCTTGAAATGAACTATGGCTCTTTAAATATAATGTCTTGAAAAAACTTTCTCTACAATAGTCACATATATTAGTTAAAGAGGAATTGCACACAAAGGTGTATGTCTATGTTTCTTCATAGTGTACCATAATGCTTTATGGATTCTGTTCTATTCTTCCACACTTGAATATGATATCATCACATCTCAGATCACATAGGCTACACATGCAGTTCTCGCCAGGTTCGTGGTACTTGAAGTTGTTAGGGGAGATCCAACGTTACTGTGTCATGTTACAAGACAACATTAGTCTAACCACAAAGTCTGACCAGGGTTGGAAGGAATTTGCATAAGTTACACATATTGGCCTCATGAATTATTTCACGAGTTTCCAGCATTGTTGCTCTACTAATATTCTAGTGACCGCAGAGGTTACTATTATTCTACACCTTGTCCTCATAGGCTAAAATAGACTTTCAATGGTGATGATGTAATAAAGCTTTTCCACAAATGTCAGACTTATGATATTTTTCACTAAAAAACTAAAACATGGGCTTGGCGAAGCTTTTCCATAAATATCGTACTTATGATCCTTTGTCTTCATGAATTAAAACATGCTTTTTGTAAATGCAATGGTCTAATGAAGCTCTTATATATACTGTGACTTTGTGGGTTTGTAGAATTAAAAGTCCAAGTTGCAGAAATATTAAAGGTTCTTTATTTCCGTAGTACTTACAGTGGCAGCATTATGTCACATACACAATTACTATCTTTCAAGGTCGTTGACCACAACCAAGAGCTCACTTTCCAAACATGCCAGTTTCAATTATAGCTCTCCTTCTGCCTCTGTTTACACCTACTGCTCTGTTTTACGACTGTCTTTACAACTGTCCACTGGCGTGTCATGATCTCTTAAATATTGCACTACTGATATCAATAGATATTTTTGGAATATTCTGTAACAAACAAGAAATCAAATGTTCTGTAAGACAAACAGATGTCACTAGACATTTCCAACTTTATCTGTTTTGGCATCCCTCTTATCTGCGCGCTATGTTTATCTGCTTAGGCAGGCTGTTATCTCCGTGATACACTATCCGTCCGTTATCTCTCCGAGCCGCACACTATCGTAAATAATGGGTTCACGACAGTACTTCTGTGCTCATGTAGTATATTTCTTTTAAATCTGATGCACTGATTAAACACTTCCCACAAATGTTGCATTTATGTGGTTTTTAGTTCTCATGACTTAACACATGATCTTTTAGATGAAATGCAGTGGTGAAGCTCTTTTCACAAATGTTACATTTATGAAGAACTCCGCCCTCATGAGTTAAAATATGCATTTTCAAAGCCGATGGTCTGATGAACTTCTTTTCACATATATCACATTTATATGGACTTTTGCCCTCATGGGCTAATTTGTGGCTTTTTAAATATGATGATGTAGTAAAGCTTCTTTCGCAAATGTCACATTTATTTGGTGTTTTGCCCTCATGGGTTAAAATATGGTCTTTTAAATAATGTGGTTTGGCAAAAATCTTATTACAAATCTCACATTTATATGGACTTTCACTTTCATGAATGAACATATGGACTTTCAAAACTCTTGCCTTGAAGAAGGTCTTTTTACAAAGGTGACATTGATAAGGACTTTTGCCCTCATGAACTGAAACATGGCGTTTCAAAACAACTAACTTGGTGAATACCTTATTACAGTAATCACACTTAAGTGGACCTTGGTTCTTGTGAACTAACTTGTGGGTTTTCAACTCTGATTTCTTAGCGAACTCCTTTCCACACCGGCAACATTTATGTGATTTTTTCATCTCATGAACTACATTATGGGTTTTCAAATCTTCTTCTGTGGTGAAACCTTTTCCACACTTCAGACATTTATATGGCTTTATGTGAACTGATTTATGGGTTTTCAAATCTAATTCTGTGGTGAAGTTCTTTTTACATTGGTAGCATTTATATGACCCTTCACCTTCATGAAATAAACTATGTGCTCTCAAAAGCAATTCTGAATGATAGGTCTTGCCACACTTAAGACATTTAAATGGCGTTGTGTCTTCATGGATTAAATTAGGTGTTGTCTGTGTAATGTACAATTCATGTGCTACAGTATGAACTTGTTAAGTCAATGGTGAATTAAAGCACTTGCCACAGAATTTGCATTTGTGTGGAGTTTTGTCTACAACAGTGGATGTTCCCATAATGTTCACTCTATGAACTGGAGTAGTGTTGGAATTTTCATGACAAGCGCTGCCCTTTTCACTCAGTATTAACTGGTCCTTATCTAAACCTCCACAGATGATGCCAGATTCACAGTTCCATGTCCTGAAAAATGGCAATAATAAAAATAAAACAATGAAGAGAGACAATAATGAGTATATAGTAAAACCATCATTTAATGTTTCCTATTGAAACAGAGGAAATTTTACATTAAATGATGACTGATAATAAAGAGGGTTTTTATTTGTTCTTATGAAAATAATATTGCATTATGAACAACATAATTTCTGTTTTGTAATGATTAAAGGGCGGATTTTGTCCTATTTGCCTATTTTATTCCTTTGTTCAGAAATGTAGGCTTTTAAGTTATAAGCATGTTTCCTACAATTATTAGCCTAATTTCTTAGTTTTATAGTGCCTATAAATGCCTATTTCACACATTTGTGCCTATTCTGCTTATTAGTACCTAAAACTGCCTTTTTAGCCAATTTCTTTTGCTTGTAATTTGTGACAACAGCCTTTGCATTTGTTTCAATGCATTAGCATGATATTTTAGTGCTGGTGTAAAGGCTTATTTCTTGAGCTAACAGTAATACTTGAGGGAGGGATTATTAATTAAATTATTGATGGTGTCAATTGTTAATTATAACAGATCACAATCAGTACCACTGGTAAGCAGGAATTTACTCCCGTAAGATTTCTTTTACCTGTGTGTAAATCTACTGACACGAAGCTGTTATTTTACCCAATCTTAAAATCACCACTCTGGGACTCTGTTCAGGTCACAACTTAAACTTGTAAGACCAGTGCTTTATTAGCTAGCCTACACAGACTAAGTTTATATATATATTTGTGAAAAAATTGTGATTTTCTCATGCTTACGTTTTTCTACATGTATCTCAAGGAATCATGAAATCGATTGCTTGGAAACTTCCGGTGTTGTTTCCAACATTAAAAATGAAACTGCAGACCAATAAATCTTAATGGTTTGTGTAAAATTTTACAGAAATGCCTTTATAAAAGTAGGTACCAGAATTCTTTTCACGATGCCGTAATTGCTGTAATTCTGTTTGAATGAACAGAAAAAATGCTTACTAAAAAGCTGTGCTTTATTTTTTGTCCTTAGTCGACAATGGGGCATTTAGGGCTTTTATTATAAAAACTATGATTCTGTAGCTTTAGCTTTTAATTAAATTTTGTTCTGTGCTTTGTAACTTTCTGATATATCGTAACATCATTTTAAGTGATATTAAGATTTCTGTGATGAACTTTTGAATTTCTTATCTTTCCAACAATAGTTTCTTTTAAGAAGATACATCTGTGCAAATTGGCCCAAAACTTACAACAATCCCAAATTTAGTTTTTATGTCTTAAAATTAATATAGACATGCTTCAATATATAAAGATTTTTTTTTTCCTAGTGGCACCACAGAAAAGTCACATGACTATTTAAATAACCCTACACCTGTATTGTAGCTGCTATTACGTAATTTTAACCTCAGATTTCTCAGATTCCATATTTTCTACATTTTCCCAACTTCAAAATGTCTACAGGATGCAGTTTTCTATTACTCTTATGAAATTCTAAACATGCCTGTAAGGGCAACCGCATATTAAGTGTACCCATTTACATTTGTTGTGTTTTTGTTATTTGTATTGAAAAGGATTACAATGCTTACTTACTGAAAATGCTTAGAAAAATAAAAATTGTTAAATAGGTATGATTGTTTTTTCTCTTCGTTGATATGGCGAAGACAAATATTTCACATAGGTGCAGGTCACTAATAGGTTAAAATGGGTGCAGAAACTTATAACGCAAGCATTAATTTTTAAAATTAAAATATGTGTGACATTTTGAAAACCATCTGTAATTTAGACATAAACTGTTAATTCCCCAGAAACTAATGTAACTAGAAAGTTGAAATTTGGTATTATTCCATCCTTGATCGATCACAAAAATATGTGGTATAAATTTGAAACAAATCTAACAAAAGCTTCAGATATTGCAATTTTCTCTTTTAATCCCCCTCCCCAAAATCCATGTTTTTGTTTTTTTGATGTAGTTAATTACTTCACACCTTTCTGCACCTTATGGTTCTTACTCAGTGAAGAGGATTTATAGGTATTTTAATTATACGACAATATCTGTTATTTTAACTTGCTGTGGAGCCACTTATGAAATTTGGAATAAATGTAGAACTATTTCGTCTAGGGAACCGCAAAATAGTATGTGTTTAGCAAATTTGTTGCAGCATATGTTGCGATGAGTTTCATTTTGTTATAGTGCATTTTAAGAGCCATTTTACCAAAATTGTGCATTTCTAAGTGTTTACTTAGCAAATTTTTAGTGCCTATTTAAGTGCCTATTTTGCCCATTTTTAGTGCCTTTTTGTCTGCCTATTTCACACATTTTTAGTGCCTATAAATCAGCTACCTAGTAATGATATACTATATAAACTGTTGGGTTTATTTTTTATATAAAATGAAGTATTTGGATTACTATATCTTGGTAGGTTATAATAAAGAAATATTTTAAATACATTTAATGATGGTATGATCATCTATACAATGTTAACATACAATGTTACCATAATTAATCTTTTGAATTTTGAACATATGTAACTTGCACTTAATAAAACGGGAAGCTAGTACCAATGGAAAGAGTAACTCAAAAAGTTTTGGTTATAATATCACAGATGACAACAATGATGCATAATCACATACAACAATGTGCATTGTTGAAAGTTAGAAAATGGCTGGCATATAGGATAGGTGAGTGTTCCATGTTAATCAATCTGTAATTGTGTTCAGTGACATTTTTAAATAAGCCATGGTGTAGATCTTCACAATAGCCCAACAGTTTATTAGTGATATGTACTCTATTTTATGAATATATGAGGAAATCTCAACATCAGGCTACCAAACAGATGGATTGATTCTGCTGGTGTTGATGACATGAGTATTATCCTGCTACTCAAATGGTAATTGGCTCCCTCTCAGAAGATTCTTTACATAAGTTCAGTACACCACTCACTGATGGCACATCAAAAGATCCAGACAACAACCAACTGTGATGAGTCGCTAATCAGCTGATGTTGAGGCTGCAACAGTCTCAAAAACGTTCCTGATTTCTTAAAAGGACTTGACTGAAGTTACAAGTTTTAAAAGGTATGACTCAATTTTAGTCTTTATACATGAAATTAGCTTCACAGTTAACAACTCTTTTATTTATAGCTATTCAAAGCAGGATAGTACTTCTTTGTCAGATCTAAGACTGCTTCTTATTCTGATATGAGGTTATGTTAAATATGTTGTGTACAAACCTACCCTTAACAGCATTCTTTTGGGTATGTTTAAAGCTGCTGCATTTCTCTCTACTATCTTTTGCATGGGAAGAAGAGGTCCACAATTTTCCTTTTCTTTCTCAAAGTATTCTCGTAGAGCATACATCGTCTCCCTGGCCTCACTTTTTATAATAGTTATTCCCATACTCAATGCATGCTTTATGGCTTTGCCAGGACTATAGGCCATTTTTACACAAAATGTAGTGAAACCAAGACCACTAAACTCTGTTATTGATGCAACAAAACACAGAAATATACACCGGTAAACTACATAAAATAATGAACACTGCTGTAATTCATCAACAAATCACAATCTTTCACTCTGCACTTATAACAATATAATGATATACTGTTGTCAGCGGCAAAACACATGCAAGGCAGAAGCCAGGAACAACTATATTGCAACATGGGTGACGACACACCTCCGCTCACGTGATAGACAAGTGAAATACTGTTTGGCATAGCAAAGAAAGTCTCTGGGGAATGAGGTCCAGGGGGGTTGGGGAAGGTTCCAACACCCTCTTTCGACATGTTAATGCACCCCAGATCAGTTCAGTTACAGACTATTCAAAAACATTCTTACGCCTTCTACTTTTGTGAATATATCTTCTCGGTTTTACTACACTGAGTGAATAGGGCACATGTTTTTTTAACGGTTCTACTCCTTGGGTAGCATGCATTTTCTAATGCATGAAGGGATATCTGCTTACCTGAAAGACAAACAGTTTGGCCATCTGGTATAGCTATAAAAGCCATTTTCAATAAAAGTTAAAAGTGAAATGTTACTACTAAACTTCTCAACTCTCCACTGTACATGTTTATTATCGTATATCTGTACATTTTAATTTAAAAATAAAGTGATGATTCATTTCATGCACTGTGTTTCATAACTACGGCCCGTAAATTTAGCCAAAAAACAGTACAACAGGTTAGTAGTGATGGGGTAATATGCTACATGCATCTTGTAAACATGAATTTGCTGTTTTCAATAGTTTGATTAATAGATTAATAAATATGCCCCTGAATAAAGATGAATTTAATAAAGAATATAAACATATTATTAATAGTGCTTTAATTAATGGTTTTAATAAAGACTTTATAAATAAAAAATTGAAAAATTTAAATATCAAAAAACTGTTAATGATATTTGTACCCTTAAAAAATAAAAGACAATTATAATTTTAAAAAATTTACTTACCATCCTTGGCTTAATAAACATTTTCAAAAAATGTTTAAAGAGTTTGGTATAATAAATATAATATTAATATTAAACATTTATTGCATTTCTCTATAAAAGATAAAATTCCTAATAATAAAAAATCTGGTATTTATCAGTTTAATTGTTTTGATTGTGATAAAGTTTATATTGGAAAGACAAAACATAATTTAGAAATCAGAACGAAAGAACATTTTCATAACATTAAGTATAAACAGACTGATAAATCGGCTGTAGCACAACATTTTTGGTCATTTAATCATGAAATAAACCCAGAAGTTAAATTATTAAAACAATTAAATGGTCCGATAGATTTAATGGTTTGGGAAAAGATATTTATTTTAAAAAACAAACATCGCATAATGAATTTTGAAATACTAGCAGTTGATTCTGCTTTTTAAATTTGTTTTATTTTCAGATTTTGGTAGTACTAACAAGAACATATTAACATCTAGTGTTCATAACAATGGCGACAGCTTTGTTTCTGGCTGAAGATGTGTATAAGTTTACATGAAATCGCGATCCCGGAGAATTTATAAGAATTATCATAATTTCTTATAAGATAAGTGAAGTTCTAAGTTACACATTGTTATATCTGTATATATAAAGGAGGGGTTTGAGTGCCATACAACCAAGATTACAGGCAACAGTAATCTATCACACGATAGACACAGTGTCATAGAATATATGGCACAGTTATTCATAAACTATACAAAACAAACTTATCTTTTCCAAATCTATGAATATAAACAAAAGAATCATTAATATTTACAATGTGCACAGTAAATGAAAAGCTAATTTGTTGTGACAATACTATATTATGTCTGTGCATATGCCTTGTTACAATGAACAAAAATATACATTTTGAAGTTTTCAAATGAAAAAGATCTTCTGTTCTTCTCCAGACATGCTCTGTATTGGGAAAAGCTTCTCTCTACGTCGCATGATGTGACTGTGGAAATTTAAACCTAAAGGAGGTGCTACTGTTTCCTGTTTGTGCATTACAATTTTCTGTAGAATCTTATAGTTGATCCTGAATTTTACACAGCGTGGGATATCCTATATTTTTCTGGAGAACATGTTTTAGTTTTTGCTGCACCTGTAGAACTATTCAGCCTCTGCATAGCCAATGCATGCAACCTTCCACCAACAGCATGAGTTGATGACTCAGTTGACGATCTATACCTTGTGAACAACTAACTTCACGAATTGTTGGCTAAACATCTGAACCCTATTCATAACTTGTGTTTTAAACAAGGACACATTTTGCGTATTATCTCACCATCAGCTGTTGCTCTGCAACTTATACATATTTTATTATGCACTTGTATTTGCAGAACTTGCTTCATTTGCTTTTTGTGCTTGTTTATCAAAGGAGAAATACCAAAAGACTCAAAAAGATATGAACTGGTTACGCTGTGTTTGTCTGTGCCCTCAACGTTTGTTGCCGTCTGTCACTTTCATAGAAAAGTAATATTCAATATTTTATGCAATATTTTTGAAACTGCTTTCAAAGGCTTCACTTATCACTGATATTAAGGGTGATGCTAAAACTGGCCACCACCATTGTCCATACATATTTGACACTCCTTTAGTAAACTATGCATCACATGACATAGTTCACATTGAGAAATGCTGGCAATTTCCTGGCTGATATTTTCTTTTACAGCGTGTGTGGGTTTGTCGTGTATGCTTTAGGCTTTAAGTTACCCCAAAGATAGAAATTACAGGGGTTTAGGTCGGCGGACCGAGGAGGCCCCAATTCTCTACTAGTACTTCTGTCATGAAACACATTTTCAATTGTTCTCTCTCATTGAAAAATTTGCTGTATGAGGTTTGCAGATTCTTCTTGAAAAAGGCAAAATCACGCTCCTTGTGTTTTAATTCTCTGAAAAAGGGGGGAGGGGGCAAAATTGTATTCACAAATAGGCATAAACAGTTGGGCCTGTAACTCTTTCTCCGCTAATGGAGAAATACCAGCATTTCTCAAAGTGAACTAGAGTGAGTAATGTATACTTTCCTAAAAAGGTTCCAAACATGTATGGACAACGACAGCGGCCAGTTTCAGCATTTTCTTTAATAACAAGGCAAGTAAAGCCTTTAAAAGTATGAAAGGGTAGAGCCAGACTGAAAAATTCAATGCCATAGCCGGGATTTGAACCACAGATCTTCTGGTTTCTGTCCAGCCGCTCTAAACCATTGAGCTACTATGGTCAACGTGCCAACATGACATTAAATTCTCCAACTGACTCATGTTTCTATATGTTCTATATGTTTGGACTATGTCCGAACTATAAAGCCCAGGCCTTAAAGTACTTACAGCATAGTAAGTCGCCATTAAGGTAGTTGTCTCATGTGTTTATGAGAACTCCTAGTGGTTTACCGGGAGAAACACGAGTCAGTTGGAGAATTTAATGTCATGTTGGCACGTTGGCCATAGTAGCTCAATGGTTTAGAGCAGCTGATCAGAGACCAGAAGATCCGTGGTTCAAATCCTGGCTATGGCAATGAATTTCTAAGTCTGGCTCTACCCTTTCATAGTGCGTCCTACACACGGTTAGTGTGAAAGAACAATTAATTTCCCTTTAAAAGTAGTTTTAAAAATGTTGAATGGTTTCAACCCCACCTTTCTATGATAGTGGCAGACGGCAACGGTCACTGAGGACGTGGACAGGCAAAATATGGTGTAGCTGTTTTGGATGTTTTGGGGTCTGACAGTAATATAATATATTAGAGTTCTTACCTTGATGATTCAGGCAACTCCTGATATCTGTCTGAGGCTCTATCCTGCAACAGTAAGACAAAACATACTGTTGGTTACTCTTTGTACATCCTCAAAAAGTCTTATAAAATGTATAATATTTTCTTTTTTATAGCTGAACATTATATCACAAGAAGGTACACATACAATAACCTGATTATATGTGGGCAAACAATGATAATGGCTTCATCCATAGCTGCCTTATATAATATATGTTGCTTTCACTGAAATTACCCTAAATATTTCTTCCAAATCGTTTATTTAATATAAGCTCCTAGAACAAATCAAGCTGCTTTATTCCAATAAGTTACAAAAAATTAATGAAAGGAGATGATAAACCTTTTTAGGAAGCTTGTTTATGGAAATTTACCAAGTTTACAAGATGGTATCCTTATTTTTCCCATTTTTAGTGAAGAAATTGAAATGTGATCTTCTAAGCCTTGTAGATGAACATCAAGAAGTCACCCAAAAAGTGCAGCAATAGTAAAATATAATAATAACATATGTTTTCGGATCATCATAAAATTATGGAATAAGTAGTTATGTCTTATCTGAAAAATGATCCATCAAAACACTTTGCATTGGATGGGCATTGCACTTGTTAAAAGCACATCAAAAATATTAATGTCAAAGTACTGAAGGTAACTTAATTAGGTGTGCCAAATTATAAAATGGAGATAGAACTTGGATATGATATTGAAAAGTGGGCCAAACCAATTTACCAACAGTACAATTTATGGTTTTAAAAATCTACATCTTTTGGGATGCCAAACCTAATTAAAAGAGAGAATATATGTGTTTGGAGGAATTTAGTAACAGTGACGTCAAAATTAATCTTAGAAACTATTTGTAGTTGGTTTATTAATACTCGTCACTTACTTGTTTATATTTATGAGAGACTAGTTTCAAAGACATTCGCCTCCATTTTCAATCTCTTTCCAACTGGCATCTGTTGTTGTCTGTTGAGAGCAGACAACAACAGATGCCAGTTGGAAAGAGATTGAAAATGGAGGCGAATGTCTTTGAAACTAGTCTCTCATAAATATAAACAAGTAAGTGACGAGTATTAATAAACCAACTACAAATAGTTTCTGAGATAAAAGAGAGAAATTACTTTTTCAAAGCCAATGCAGTTATGTACAAGGTTTCGAGACAGTGCTTATTTGAAAGAACAACCAACACACTCCCTGGAATTGGCTTCCTCTGACTTGCAGTGTTTTTTGCAAAATCAGATTTTTCATTTCATCATCAAGTTACTCTACCTCAACTATTTGAAGTTCTTTTGGAAAAGCACAAAAGCACATTAGAAAAGTGATAGAATTGCTTCAATGACATTAACATCGTTAACTTGTGAAAAGAACATATACTTTACACTGTTACTTCCTTGTAGCCTATACAATTTTCTTGGCTAAGCACATGCAGTTGTTCAGCTAGAACTGAAATATCCTCTAAGGAACCTACTATTTAAGTGAGTGGGTACCATGTGTAATGTCAACAAATCAGAGAACTGAAAGCAGGTCATAATACGAGTGAACCTTCTTTATAATTATTATACCTATATTCTTTATTCTTTTTTCAAAATCTTTTTGTAATAATGATTTCTCCTTTTTTTTAGTTAACTGATGGAAATTAATCATTACTTTACACTAGCCGAAGATAGGCTAAGGTTTTTGATAGATAGAGCCAACATGAAAAATTCAATGCCATGGCTGGAATTTGAACCACGGATCTCCTGGTTTCTGTCCAGTCGCTGTAGCCCATTGAGCTACCATGGCCAACTTGCCATCACGACATTAAATTCTCCATTTGACTCATATATTACCCCAATACACCACTAGGGGCTCTCGCATCCGAGATACACCGTTTGTGGCACCTTACTATCGTAGGTACTAGAGTCCCAGGCTTCATTATTTAACTAAATGATATTAAATGATGAAGCCTGGGACTCCAAATGGTGTATCTCGAATGCGAGAGCCCCTTGTGGTTCTACCGGGGTAATATATGAGTCAAATGGAGAATTTAATGTCGTGATGGCAAGTTGGCCATTGTAGCTCAATGGGCTAGAGCGACTGAACGGAAACCAGGAGATCTGTGGTTCAAATCCCGGCCATAGATTGAATTTTTCATGTTCGCTCTATCTATGTTTTCTCCTATTTATTTGTTATGCTATGACTACTAAATTCCTTTCATAATGCGTTACTCCAAATCTTACCTGTAAGTTGAAATGTAAGTCGTTTGCTGTTATTTCAGTTGTTTCCATGTACAGAGGTTCTTCTATTATCTCAATTTTGTTGTCATCCTTCTGCATTTCACAGTCAGACTGATATGCTGAAGGTAACATTAAGTTATTCCTTAGAGGAGCATCTCGCCCTTGAGTCACTTCAGTAGATGTTTCCAAGCTTATAGGTTCTTCTTTGATATCAATTTTGGTATCCATATCACTAGTTTGCCTTTGGATTTCACCCTCAGAATTAAATATAGTATCAGATGTTGAAGAATTTGAGTCATTCTCTATGTGAACTTCTGGATTATGAATCACTTCAGTAGATGTTTCCATGCTTATAGGTTCTTCTTTGATATCAATTTTGATATCCGTAGCACTAGTTTGCCTTTGAATTTCACCCTTGGAATTAAATATAGTATCTGAAGTTGAAGAATTTGAGTCATTCTCTATGTGAACTTCTGGATTATGAGTCACTTCAGAAGATGTTTCCATGCTAATAAGTTCTTCTTTGATATTGAATTTGATATCCGTATCACTAGTTTGCCTTTGAATTTTACCCTTGGAATTAAATATAGTATCTGAAGTTGAAGAATTTGAGTCATTCTCTATGTGAACTTCTGGATTATGAGTCACTTCAGTAGATGTTTCCAAGCTTATAGGTTCTTCTTTGATATCAATTTTGATATCCATATCACTAGTTTGCCTTTGAATTTTACCCTTGGAATTAAATATAGTAACTGAAGTTGAAGAATTTGAGTCATTCTCTATGTGAACTTCTGGATTATGAATCACTTCAGTAGATGTTTCCATGCTTATAGGTTCTTCTTTGATATCAATTTTGATATCCATATCACTAGTTTGCCTTTGAATTTTACCCTTGGAATTAAATATAGTATCTGAAGTTGAAGAATTTGAGTCATTCTCTATGTGAACTTCTGGATTATGAGTCACTTCAGTAGATGTTTCCATGCTTATAGGTTCTTCTTTGATATCAATTTTGGTATCCGTATCACTAGTTTGCCTTTGAATTTCACCCTTGGAATTAAATATAGTATCTGAAGTTGAAGAATTTGAGTCATTCTCTATGTGAACTTCTGGATTATGAGTCACTTCAGTAGATGTTTCCATGCTTATAGGTTCTTCTTTGATATCAATTTTGGTATCCGTATCACTAGTTTGCCTTTGAATTTCACCCTTGGAATTAAATATAGTATCTGAAGTTGAAGAATTTGAGTCATTCTCTATGTGAACTTCTGGATTATGAGTCACTTCAGTAGATGTTTCCATGCTTATAGGTTCTTCTTTGATATCAATTTTGATATCCGTATCACTAGTTTGCCTTTGAATTTCACCCTTGGAATTAAATATAGTAACTGAAGTTGAAGAATTTGAGTCATTCTCTATGTGAACTTCTGGATTATGAATCACTTCAGTAGATGTTTCCATGCTTATAGGTTCTTCTTTGATATCAATTTTGATATCCATATCACTAGTTTGCCTTTGAATTTTACCCTTGGAATTAAATATAGTATCTGAAGTTGAAGAATTTGAGTCATTCTCTATGTGAACTTCTGGATTATGAGTCACTTCAGTAGATGTTTCCATGCTTATAGGTTCTTCTTTGATATCAATTTTGGTATCCGTATCACTAGTTTGCCTTTGAATTTCACCCTTGGAATTAAATATAGTATCTGAAGTTGAAGAATTTGAGTCATTCTCTATGTGAACTTCTGGATTATGAGTCACTTCAGTAGATGTTTCCATGCTTATAGGTTCTTCTTTGATATCAATTTTGATATCCGTATCACTAGTTTGCCTTTGAATTTCACCCTTGGAATTAAATATAGTATCTGAAGTTGAAGAATTTGAGTCATTCTCTATGTGAACTTCTGGATTATGAGTCACTTCAGTAGATGTTTCCATGCTTATAGGTTCTTCTTTGATATCAATTTTGATATCCGTATCACTAGTTTGCCTTTGAATTTCACCCTTGGAATTAAATATAGTATCTGAAGCTGAAGAATTTGAGTCATTCTCTATGTGAACTTCTGGATTATGAGTCACTTCAGTAGATGTTTCCATGCTTATAGGTTCTTCTTTGATATTGAATTTGATATCCATTTCACTAGTCTGTGTTTGGATTTCACTCACAGAATGAAATATACTATCTGAAATTGAAGAATTTGATTGATTCTGTATATGAACTTCTGGACCATGAGTCACTCTCGACTTAGGTGGTGTTTCCAGCATCTGATTTTATTTCTCTGCTGGTGTCGATTTCATTGATTTTAACATCTTTCTTAGATTCATTATAGCGCAAAGTAAATAGTATATCATCCTTTACACAAGGATCTGAATCAAGATGTTCCTCTAGATATATCTTCATTTCAGATGAAGTTCTTATCTGCCAAGAATCTTATCAATTTCTATTCTGGAATCTCTGTCACTGCTGCTCATGTATAGTGCTCTTATACTTAAGTCTTTAAAAATCCTGAAAGAAAAGAAAAAAGTATCAATTACTTTGATTTTTATTATTAAAGTAAAACTTTTAAAGCAACACATGCCTAAAAGTACTGTTTGTCATATCAGTTGTTTTAAACTATCAATTGTTAAACAGTAGTTTCCTAACATTCAGTATTTGAATTTGAATAAATAGGTACAGTCGATTCCATTATAGCATTCTTAAAGTCCAAGACTAAATTACTTATAACTGTAAGTCACCACTGGGGTATGTGATATTGAGATTACTTCACTCATCTTATAAGAAATGATGGATGCTTACTTATAAATTGATTAGAATCTAATTTATCTTATATTCTGGACATTCAGTACACACAAACTGTAAGTCCCTTTGACGTATGTGATTTTGAAATTGGGATAAGAAGTTTTTAAGTTACAAATTATTATATTTGTATATTTTTGTTTGCTTCACTGTTAATAGCTTCATAGTTTACGTACACAAATTTTTACTGCAACAAAAGCTGACATAAGGTTAGCAGAAGTAGAATGTGTCAGAAGTGCAACTATTCATTCAATATAATATGGCTTTTTGTTAAGAATGATATTGTAATGACTTATTTTCCATCATCACAGCTCCAGACCAACTGGGTACTAAATTCAAATGTAGTAAAATTATTAACTTCTCCCATAATTTTGTAATTTTCACTTAATTTTATATTTTTAGCCAAATTAATTTCATTTTGCTAAACTTAATAATTTTATGCTTTACAAAAACACATGTATATTCTTCAGCTACATAAACTTGAACAGGTATCTGCAAAAGCACTCTAACCATAGTTTTGTAAAAAGAGATAACAGGTTTGTTCCCACGTTATCGAGAATTGATTCTGAATCATCTAGGTATGTGCAGTAGTTAACAGCATTCCAAAATGACAGAGAATCAATTCAGAACTGGTTCTGAATTTCCAATTTCTTATCCCAACATATTTGGAAATTAGTTCAGAATTATAGATAGACTGCATACAAACTGCAGTCGGTATGCGCATGCACAAGCATAGCCTTCTCCCCTCCTCACCATCCAAGCATCAGGTGACAGACTGCAAACCATGCGAAACACAAAGTATGTTTATTTTAATGCTGTTTTGATTTTCAGTGCATATTAAAAACGTCAAGAAAAATGAATTTACAGCCTTCAAATTTTTCTTTTGTTCCTGGTAGGCCAATCAGAGATGACCCTCGTGAAATAATATATAATGTCGCCCAGTATAAGCAAGTGACACAGTTGCCCAGTGCTGCCCATGTGATGGAGGAGGGGCAACCTAAAATGACAGTAGAGGGGGAAGCTGGAGGGCTTCAGTTTTGTTAAGTCAAGCCTCCAACTGCATTTTGTTTGTGGTTTACTTTTAGTAAAATTAGTTCTTGATCAAGAATGGGAACTGAAATTTTTGGACTGCACTAATCGTATAGACTACTGCATATGTTCAGATTATTTAGAATCAATTGGAAAAGTGAGTACAGAAAATCTGATATGCTCTCTAAATTCAGCAGAAAAAGCCTTATTATCTATAGCAATCTCATTCTGTTGTTTCTTCCTTTCTGCATTAGACATTTTTGGAGGTATAAATTTCAACATTTAATTTATTCCTCCGTGCCTGACTAGTTTCTACAATACAAAACATCAGAATTCTTCGGTATATATTTACTTTTGAGTTATAAGGTGATAATGACTTGTAAAAGAAAAACAAATGTCCAACAAAGCTGGGAGCAAAACAGAAGAGTTCAAACAAAGGTAACTGTTAGTTACATTAGAACAGAGTATGAAGGTATGAAACATAGTATGTTTATAATACAATTAATTATTTCCGGGCTGTTTTGCCGTGGTCTGTTGGCGTAAGAACGTTTGGACTGTTAACGTTCTTACGCCAACAGACCACGGCAAAACAGCCCGGAAATAATTAATTGTATTATGGACTCCGGCCATGAAAGCTTACGTTCCCTCATAGTATGTTTATATTTTTTAACTGATCTCTGAAATTGTGACTTCCAGAGCGAGGGTCATCACTAGTGCCCGTAAGTCCCATTTTAAACTCTACAATCCACCTTTTTTAATCATTGTATATGAAGTGGCAGAGTGTTTCAGTGTATTGTCCATTTCATCTTTGATTTCTTTAGGCATTAAGCCTTTCAAATGGAAGTATTTAGACGCCGCTCATTTTTCCAAATCCACAACTTTTGTGAAACCTCTACACTTGTATTGTTCAAAATGCTGTCATTCAAAAACTAAACAAGCTAGTAACCTGTAGCCTATGGATACAAACTAGTATAGAGTTAAACTATATGATGCTATCCGTTGAATTGGACCAGTGGCACCATCTCTATGTGAGGCTAGGGACTTACCAGCCGAACCTCGTATTGTTAAATGCATTAACACCTAATTCCAGACTGCATGCATATGTTTATAGTTTAGCCTTCAAGTTGGTGTTTGCCCTTATGATCTCATTACAACAGACTTGGCTGCTTGTAATGCTCTATGTGATTTTAATATTGTTTTCTGTTCTAATTAAACCTTATATTGATAGTGATGTAGTTCTATGCCACTTTAATTATTGTGATACTTTTATTCTCTTTTCAGATGAAATAGTACCTTAGAATGAAGATACTTTCCAAGAACATTTCTTCATTACAAGAGGAAATCCAAGAACTTCCCCTAGGAATCTGAAAGTAGCCAGCAGTATAAGAAACAGTCTGGAAAATATGGGAAGTTATCACCTCTTAACCAAGTTCACATTATTTTGTGGTTCACTGACCATCAAACAGCAAGTTCCAGAGATATTGCAGACTGATTTAATACAAACTTGGCTGCTTATATAGAGTATTAAGATTACCAATTTTTCTAAGTCATCTGTCTTCCCAAATGTCCCATAGGGAGGGGATCTGTTCCCTTCAACTGCTGTGCTGCGAGCACTGCGGACCCTTAGCACTCGTGGTACCTTTGACGTTACTAGAGGAACCTCGAGCCGAACATTCGAGCCCCTCCCTGAATGGGAGTTGTTCGGATTGAGTTGGACTCGAGGGGGCAGTGTGTTCCCGTTACCCTGGGAGATCGGGTACCTCCGGCCAGGCTTCGGCCACCCGGAGGGGGCAGAGGGTTGCCTAAAAAATCCCAGGTACTAGCCTTCAGAGCTAGTAGAAGGTCTGCTAGATCACCAGGTGACCCCATCGAGGATATTCGGTAGTCTTCCATGTGGAGTTGACGCACGTAGGTGGCATATCCACTTCCACCCGTCTTGACGTTGTTGTCAATGGGGGGGGGGGGCTTTTTAGACTCAAGGTATTGCCCCAAGGAAAGAACCCCGGAGTTTTCCATCGCTCCCGGGCTGATAGAAGCCGGAGTCTTTGGACTTTCGGGTAGACCTCGCTGTCTTCCCAAATGATCACATGGTCCACAGATGTAGGGAAAAAAATAGAGCACAACACTTCAAAAGAAAATGGATTACCAGGTGTAATTGGGGCTGCTGATGGTAAACATATGAAAACAGATAAAAACAAAAACTGATCTGATTCATACTTCAATGGATGAAATGTATTTTTTCTTGTATTCAATGTATGCTCCTAGAATATTTATAAAGAAATATTATATTAATACCATTAAAACTAAACATGGCATGATTTGTATCCCATATCAGTAATGGCTAAAACACATCAGTAAATAAGCGGCAGTAACCAAACTGATGTCAACCAATCACAAGTAACTTTGGAAAGCCAATGGATCCCAAGCCAAATCATTCCAAAGCTCACTCAGCTTATATATTGACACGAGTAAGAACTGTGTGAGCAGATCTTTTGGAATTACTTAAAGAAGTGTATATTGGTACAAATGTTTAATTATTATTAATATAAGGACAGAGTGTGTATAAATTTGTATATAAATATTCTCTAATAATGTAGTGTCTTATATGTGTTTGGAGGAATTTAGTAACAGTGACCACCACCAGAGAGAGAGAGCAGACAACAGATGCTAGTTGGAAAGAGATTGAAAATGGAGGTGATTGCCTTTGAAACTAGTCTCTCAGTAATATAAAAAAGTAAGTGACGAGTATCAATAAACCAACTAAAAATAGTTTTTGATTAATGTAGTGTCTGTTTCCAACAGACCAACTATTTTAGTTAATTGATGGAAATTAATCATTTCTTCACACTAGTCGTATATAGGCATTGAATTTTTCATGTTGACACTATCAAAAACCTTAGCCTGTATATGGCTAGTGTGAAGAAATGATTAATTTCCATCAATTAACTTAAATAATAACAGTTTAACAATGAAGCCTGGCACCCAAGTACTTACGATAGTAAGTTGCCACAAATGGTGTATCTAGAATGCGAGAGTCCCTAGTGGTCTATCGGGGAAATATATGAGTCAAATGGAGAATTTAATGTCATGACAGCAAGTTGGCCATGGTAGCTCAATGGGTAAGAGCGACTGGATGGCATCCAGGAGATCTGTGGTTCAAATCCCAGCCATGGCATTGAATTTCTCATGTTGACTCTATGTATCAAAAACCTTAGCCTATCGAGATTTAACTTGATGGTTTGAAACCACTCAACCTGCAAGAACCCAGCATGCAATTCACAGTAGAAACTGAAGAGGACTGTACTCTACATTTTTTGGACCTTAAAATCACAAAAAACAATGAAAAACTAGAATTTGGTATCCATAGAAAAGCAATATCACAGATAATTACATCAAAGCAAATAGTTTCAACCCAATTCCACACAAACATGCCACCATCAACAGTCTCACACACAGATTAGTAAATCTACCCCTCAGCCAGCAAGAATATCAAAAAGAATACCATCAAATCTTAAAAACTGCAATTAAAAATGGATATGGAAAAAAACTTGTAGATAAAAAACTTAAGATCATTCAAACTTCAAAAGAGATTAAAACAGATCACAGCTCTCACACCAATAAAACAAGAAATTAGATTTGCTAAATTTACTTACCACCCCTGGGACACAAAAAAGTTCCGAAAAATATTCAAGAAATACAAATTAACATTGGCACCAAAAACAATTACAACATTAAAAACTTACTTAACAGTAGTAATACTGATAAGATAAAACCAGAAGAAAGGTCAGGCATTTACAAGATTAAGTGTAAAGACTGTGAAAAAATTTACATAGGGAGGACAAAAAGAAACATAGGCACTAGAAAGAAAGAACATTTTAGGCACTTAAGATACAAAAATATTGATAAGTCCGCAATAGCAGCTCATTTCTGGTCTGAAAATCATGAAATTGAGGATAGCTCCGAATTACTAAAATACGTACAAAAACATAGTGAACTCGTCATATGGGAGAGAATATACATAGAAAAACATAAAAACCAACTAATGAACTTTGAAATCCCGCCAGAAGAGAATCCCACATTTAAGTTCATCACTAAATCAACAGATAGCAGCAGCATTTCCAGAATTACCCACACCACTGGATCAAGCTTTAGTCGCATAAGAGCTGAAGATGCAAACAATGATTTGCGAAACATGTCCTCAAAATAGGTACGTAAATGAAGCAGATGTGTAATAAATACGACTCATCTATAAATTAATACCTTAGCCTATATACGGCAAGTGAAGAAATGATTAATTTCCATGAATTAACTAAAATAATAAGAGTTAAATGATGAAGCCTGAGACTCAAGTACTTACAATAGTAAGTCGCCACAAACAATGTAACTCGAATGCAAGAGCCCCTAATGGTTTACAGGGGAAATATACGAGTCAAATGGAGAATTTAATGTCAGGACGGCGAGTTGGCCATGGTAGCTCAATGGGTTAGTGCGATTGGATGGAAACCAGGAGATCCGTGGTTCAAATCACAGCCATGGCATTGAATTTTTCACGTTGACTCTATCATAGACCAACTATTTGTTATGCACCCCGAGAATAGTTTCATACGAGATAAACAGAATTAATAGGTAACAATAATATTGGTATACGAAAAGGATATTATGTGTTTGACAGTAGGTTACTTCGCCCTGTAAACCTATTCACAAGACATTGAGGAATCCACGCTTAAGACTGCATCACAGTGCAGGAGCCACCATCAGTTGGCTTCCATCCAGAGAGCTCTCTCCAAGATGTACAGTGTGAAAATAACCAACAGTGGGATATTTTCCATCACCAAGGATCAAAACAGAAATTCCGTGTAATAAAGTTCAGTTCTTATTACAGTTTAGATGGAGAACAATGTAATGGAAGACATGCAGAATATGTACAAAATGTAGGCAGTACTCATATCAGAACAGAAAGAGCAGAGAAACAGTTTATATAGTGCTTGTGAAACAAAATAGAATTGTGAAAAATAGGCAGTGAAAAGTGAAATTATGTATGCATGGCAGAACTTACGTGCTCTTTTACTTTATGAACCTCCTTAACTGCTGTGATTCTCTGCATCCCATTCTGAACTGGGCATGAAAGACCACTTACTTTTGCTCAGAGGCCCCGTTTATCAGACTTGGAAGTTCTTTTACGTGCCATAAATCTTAAACATGAAACAACCAGCTTTATTTGTCTTCTGGAGCAAGCTATGCTAAGTAATTTTGGTCTCGAAAATATCTGTCGACCTCCGCTAGTATTGCAAATCAGTAGTAACTATTATTTCAGATTCAAGAGTTTGGTTCAGGTAATCCTGGCTTTATCTGCTACAGCAAGCAATGACGTAACCATAGCAAGCTGTGGCAAACTGCAGAATTCTGAAATACGCCAAGACGGCCAAATGTTGCCAACCCATAGTTCCATTCGTCATCATTATACAGATGAAGAAAATGTTTGCAATTTTGACTATAATTTTTAAATGATCAATAAAATGCCAATTTTTTATTAGATATATTATAGTAATTGTATTCATCTAAGTTTTAATTTTAGAAAACACTTTCAATAACACAGTATTAAGGACTATCACAATATTTCAAATTTACTATTACTATTGAAGCTTTGTTAGTCAGTGTATAGTTATTTATCCACTCTAGCCAATTTCCTTACCCATTAGAATATTGCTAGCTTGGTTACACAGTGTTAGAGCTTCAGCGAATCCATTTTTTCATTGTTGGCAACACTCCAGCCACAAACGTTACGCCCACCATTCTCCTAGCAGAAGAAGGCCACTGATGCACAGTATATTCACGAAAGTTCTAATGCATGAACAGAATGCTAACGTACATTCTTATGTCAATGATACAAATGCTATGAACACAAGTTCACAAAAAGCACTCTTAATAACCTGTTTGAAACATCTGTATGCAAATGAAGAATAGAGGACTCCCATGTCGTCTGCTAGAGTACGCTGTTGCCAGCTGTAGAACTATTGAATCCTCAGAAAGCGAAATATTGCCAAGCCATAGCGATACCTACTGTTTTTCTTGTTTTATTATTACGGAAAACTTATGGAATTTTGGCCAATACTTTTAATTAATCTATAACATTCCGATTTTATATTATATAGGTTAAATGATGCTGCCTTCGCCTGTAATTTATTAAGGACTACCGATGTGGCCAGTTTTCTTACGCGCTGTTATTATTTACGCACTCCTAACAGTATCGGTAGTTTTGTTATTCATATCAGTACTGCTAGTTTTGTTAGGCAGTGTTGGTACTTTCAGCGCCTGCGTGTTTTACGGCCACGCTCCTGGCACCAAGGCGACGCCTGGAACCTCTTAGCACACCGCGGCCGTCCAGGAGAATAAACACAGAGAATCAGTAGCGAACAAACAAATGAAGTAAAGACAAAAATGTTTACCTACCAAAATAGATAGTTCTTTGTAATAACTGAAGCACTACAGAATGAAATTAAATCGGAAACATGTCATCTCAAGAGTACTATGAAATAAACAAACTGAATGCGGTTATCCTGTGGCAGAGCGGCTAAAGTTACCTGTCGTCTGCCAGGATATCGCAGGAGCACATTGAGTGTCTATTTTTAGACATAGCATCCAGGGTTGTATTCTATGCACCCAGCGGTGAGGGGCGGTTTCTGCACATAGCACATGTCTGCGTCTGAGCATAACGCTGTATATAGGAAGCTCTGACGAATGCAGTGTGAAAAATAAGCAAAAGAGTATACCGATTGAAACTTTCGTTCGCGTTCATGCAATAAAGCGAAATAACAATCGGCCTGTGGAACGAGGACAATTAATAAGGGTCCTTAAAATATCTTGTAAACATACAGTGTGTGTGTGTGTGTGTGTGTGTGTGTGTGTGTGTGTGTGTGTGTGTGTGTGTGTGTGTGTGTGTGTGTGTGCGCGCGCGCATTTTATCTCCATGGTGGGCCAGCAAAGTGAGATTTGTGCTGGTCAACACGGCTCTGGGGCGAACTACCCCGCCGTCTCATTCCACCGTTGGTCCATCTTCGTCTCATGCATCATCAGTGACACTGCCTGCGGTACCGTATGTAGTAAAAGCGGGAGTTAAACACTACACGTTTCATTTCTCCTTGGTGGTCCATTCCAGGACAGAGAGACACTTGGGGCATAGCTATAATAGATCAGTAATTCAATCAGTAAAACCGCATTTCACCGAGCGGGATGGCTCAGACGCTTTCGTCTGTAGTCCGCATTCGGGAGGCCCGGGTTCGATTGCCGTGGACGACCTCCTGACCCATGGATATTTTCGGGGGTTTTCCCGGGTCGCTAGGCGAAAGCTGGGTAGGTTGATTACATCCCCCGAATTCCCTGTCCCTCCATTTCATATCAGCTCTCATCTGGTGGTCTCTTTCAGGATAGAATTGTCAGCGGGTGTCTCGGCGGTGCATGGCAGGATGTAATGCTCTGAGGTAAACTACTTCCTCCTCCTCCGGTAGGTCGGTTGCCGGTCTCAGCTCCTCTGCTGGGCACCATTTCGTGACCGCCAGCCAGGGACCTTTGGGGCTCGGATCGCCTGCCTGAGACCATTAGGGCTCGGCTGCTGAGCTCATTGCCATCCCGCTGCAGGGGGAGCGAGTTCACTGTCCTGGCCTGTCGGGGGAGGTATCTATCCAAGTAAACTGTAGGGACGCTGCCCTCTGTTCTGTCGTGGCCCTTGGGTCGGCCGTCCTCTCTCTCTCCTTCGCCTCATCCTTCCTCCCGGGGGTGTCCCCAATTAGGGACACAGAAACAATGGGCCCAGCATGGTGGCCTACGTACCGAATCCCCCCCCCCCCCCCCGTAATGAAATCCCAATTCCGCATTTCAATCCAACCAGAATGCAAAAACAGACGGCCAGCGCTAAGTCGGAAGGGGACAAAGAAGGAAGAGTTGCAGCGAATAAGATGCGTGCTCAGCGTTGCCACCTCATACCCCCACTGTTTTCATATTTCGCCCCTCTAGAGCATGGAAGTTCCTTGGCGCTAGACCTAAGGGAACCCAAGATGAATTTTCCAAACTTTTACATGAGGTGATTGTTGAAATCAAAATTGTAACAAACATATATGTTATAATTATAGTTTATGAATTCCCTATTTTTCTAATCCAATGGAACTGTCAGTGATTCATCCCTATAGCTGTCAATGTCACTTACGTCAAGAGACAATTCATCACTGTCACTGTCTTCAGCGTCTGAGTTGCAAATTTTAGGCTCCAAAATTTCGTCACGTGCTATTTCTTTCCAAAAGTCGTCCTCTTGTAGTTTTTCTGCATGTCTCACGCAGTTTTCCCAATCTTCCTGTGTGTGTGGCTTTTTTTCTGTAAGTTTCTTCGCAGTTTAAAAGTATTTCTGATTGCAACTCCTCGTTTTATTTGAGCCCACAACCTTAATTGGATTGTATTGGTAGTGGCACGGGAACAGATGTCTGCCAAGCACAAGAAGAGCACAAGAGACGAATGAAGAGGAGAGGGGTTTGAACTGTTAATCAGCTCTGTTAGTGGAAATGAGTATATGAGAGTGCACATGAGTCACCCATTCTGCCAGATCTAATACTCGTTGCAGTAAATGCAGTGATAGGTATTATGTGTTGGTGAGTTATGTGACAACACTTACATATTTTAAACAAACCTAGCATCTTTGTGATACTCGGAAGGCTAGTTTTAACACCGTGCGGACAGCAAAAATGATTACGTTACACATTTCTCTAGCTTGCCTTCTAATCCTGGGCTGACAGTACTTTGTTTTAAGTTGGTCTAGTTGAAACACTTTCTCCTAGTTTTTAAACGGAAGAACAACTAAATAATATTAATTTTAACTATAGAGTAAATAAACACAGATTACTAAGCAATCAAACATATCATGTGACGACTCACGTTCTGCAGATTCAGCACTCTACAATCTAACAGGAGGTGAACTGTTTGTTCTCCATGGAATTTAACAAACACCTTGCATTATTCAAAGTAATTCTTTTAGCACATGTCAATAAATAGTTTAATTTCAGTCCGAGTAAATTACACATGCACATATGTACACATATACATACTGACCAGTAATGGTCATTACAACACTTATGTTGTGATGCATGGTATAATATACTGGCATTATATTTAATTGTATTATGAAAACAATTTGGGCGAAAATATTAGGTTTTTAAGGTTGCGTTAGAAGCATTACTCCCACCGTCATCGTTGATCACTTTATGCAAAATTTGAATTTCTGTCTTAGCGTTCATTACATCTACCTTAAGGGGAATTCAATATGATCACACTACAGGACTCCGACTGTTTGCTGGCCCGATAGCATTGAAGGACAAACTTCGTACAATTTCAAAATCACATTAGGATATTTTAGTTAATTGATGGAAATTATTTCTTCACACAAGCCGTATATAGGTTAAGGTTTTTGATAGTCAACATGAAAAATTCAATGTCATGGCCGGAATTTGAACCACGGATCTCTTAGTTTCCGTCCAGTCGCTCTAACCCATTGAGCTACCATGGCCGACGTGCCGTCCTGACATTAAATTCTCCATTTGACTCGTATATTTCCCCGGTAGACCACTAGGGGCTCTCGCATTCGAGGTATACCGTTTGTGGTGACTTACTATCGTAAGTACTTGAGTCTCACGCTTCATTATTTAATTCTTTTAGTTAATTGATGGAACTTAATCATTTCTTCACACTAGCCGTATATAGGCTAAGGTTTTTGATAGCGTGAAAAATTCAATGCCATGGCCGGGATTTGAACCACGGATCTCCTGGTTTCCGTCCAGTTGCTCTAAACCATTAAGCTACCATGACATTAAATTCTTCAGTTGACTTCAGTTTCCCGGTAGACCGATAGGGGCCCTCGCATTCGAGATACATTATTTGTGGTTACTTACTATCGTAAGTACTTGAGTCCCAGGCTTCATCATTTAACTCTTATTATTTTAGTTAATTGATGGAAATTAATCATTTCTTCACACTAGTCGTATATAGGCTAAGGTTTTTGATAGATAGTCAACATGAACAATTCAATGCAATGGCCGGGATTTGAACCACGGATCTCCTGGTTTCCGTCCAGTCGCTCTAATCCATTGAGCTACCATGGCCAACTTGCTCCCGGTAGACCACTAGGGGCTCTCGCATTCGAGATACAGTAGAATAGTTTTGTGCTGTGGTCTTGTATTGAAGCGGCTCCGGAAGTAGCCTCCGACCTATGGAATTGCCTTAGAAAGGACGAAATACGATTTTAAATTATTTGCACATGGTCAGCTTATTATGATCAACACAGCAAAAATGTCTTGCTTATCAACGGAAAACCACTTAAGCTGAATGAAGTTACTCTAAGTTCTCTGTTAGAACACTATGTACTGTGCTACTATTCGATGGATTTATGCCAATGTGTAGCGTTTAACGCCCGCTTTTACTACATACGGCACCGCAGGCGGTGACACTGGTGTTACATGAGGTGAAGATGGAGCACCGGTGGAATGAGATGGCGGGGAAAACCGGAGAAAACCCGCCCCAGCGCCGTGTTGTCTACCACAAATCTCACTTTGCGGTCGCCTGGGATCGAACCCGGGTCGCCTTGGTGAGAGCCAAGCGGTCTAGCCACTGAGCCACGGCGCGGCTCTGGATTTATGTCATATGGAATCTGGCACAAATTATGTCTTTCTCCACAATGACTCATGACTTTTAACGAGAATATATGTTTAAGGATGCAAGGTTATTAGTGCCCTAAACTTCAGCGGGAAATGGTACGGCAAGCGTTGTGAGAAATCCGGACCTGTTAGCTGCTGGCACGCTTACTGTCAGCGGCACATGTCAATCAGCAGTATCATTTTTTTTTTAATTTACGTCATCCAACTTTAAGTCATATTGGAATGTAATGTGTAGTGTTTAACGCCCGCTTTTACTACATACGGCACCGCAGGCGGTGACACTAATGATACATGAGATGAAGATGAAGCAGCGGTGGAATGAGATGGCGGGGGAAACCGGAGGTCCCGGAGAAAACCCGCCCCAGCGCCGTGTTGTCCACCACAAATCTCACTTTGCGGTCGCCTGGGATCGAACCCGGGTCGCCTTGGTGAGAGCCAAGTGAGTCATACTGGAGTTGAGTGGAATAATGTTCACACAGCACACAGCACAGTGGTGTCGTTGAAGGTTGAACCTCCTCCTAAGAGTAGGAGCCTTCGACATTTTGCCATTTCGGGATCTTGTCCCTTACTGGCATGGTGGTGAGTTTTAATATGATGGTGGGTAGATGATGGTGAATAGGTTATGTAATATTTTTTAAATTAGTTGTTAGGGATTGGAAGTGTAGTGGATAGCTCAAATATGCTTTGTAGGTGCCTATGGTGGGGCTAGCACTAGTCTGGGTGGCTTGTAGGTTTCACCGCGGTCGAGGTCATATTCCCCCACACCGCGGATAAGACTATTGAAGCTGGAAGGGAGTTTGTTACAAAAAGGGTAAGGATGTAGTCTGATTTTTGGGAAGGAAAATTCTGCATGGATATTAAGGAATAATGTTCAAATATTGTTCAAATAAGTCCAGGTTCCAAGATAAGGAAAGGAAAATCCCCGGAGAAAAGTTATCCGGGTAACTCAACCTGACCGAGATTCAAACTCTGGAATAATACTCTACTGAGATATGACAGTTGTCACTTAACAATTACTAAGAGTGCGCAAAGTAAAACTTAGCGGAAAACGATATTTGTATATTACATTCATCACTTTTCCTTGTTCATTCTTAAATTTACATTCATCTTAGTTTTCTAATGTTATCTGTATTGTACAGTGGACGATTGAAAGAAAAGTTTAATACTATTTTGAGTGACGAGTACTGCGATATGATACTTTATTTAACACTAATAAAATAATTTTCTACATCGTGTTAGTAGAAAATGTAAAACTGAAATGCATGGGGAAACCTGCTCCCGATCTGCACATAAATATATAACACAAAAGTGATGCACATAAGAACTAATTGAGTATTTACACGAAAATAAATGGTTTTGTGGATGCAAAGACGAGAATGGTTCATTTTATTTCTCATGCATTTTGTTCAGTGGCAATAAGCATTAGTCAAAATAGGAATGCTGGATATTGTTCAAACGTATAGAAACAATGTAATTACGAGAATACCTAGAATTAAATTCATGTTGTTCGGTAACTTATTTGTCAATTATGCGTATCTCGATATATACTTGAGGTACATATTTATATACACATTAAGTCATTTAGATGCTACGTATGCCTTTCGCGATAGAATCAAGTACAAATACCTGCACTCGATTATCGTGCTGCTCAAAAGGTTACCCTGGCTTTATCTTTGTTAATGTAAAGCTCTCATATAAGCACTGATTACTCCACGTGGACATAACCGAACGGGATGGCTCAGGCTGTTTGGTCTGTGGCCCACATTTGGGAAGCCCGGGTTCGATTTCCCTGGTCGACCTACCTGACCAATGGGTTTTTTCGGGGACTTTCCCGGGCCGCTAGGCGAATGCTGGGTAGGTTAATTACATCCCCCGAATTTCCTGTCCCTCCATTTCATCTCCATTATCACTACATATCTCTCATCTGGTGGTCTCTTTCAGGGTAGAAGTGTCGGCGGGTGTCTCGGCGGTGCATGGCAGGATGATATGCTCTAAGGAAAACTGCTTCCTCCTCCGGTAGGTCGGCTGCCGGCCTCAACTCCTCTGCTGGGACCATTTCGGGACCATTAGCCAGGGACCTTTGGGGTTCGCATCACCTGCCTTGGTACCATTAGGGCTCGGCTGCTGGGCTCGTTGCTGTCCCGCTGCAGGGGAGCGGGTTCGTTGTCCTGGCCTGTCAGGGGAGGTCTCTACCCAAGTAAACTGTAGGGACCTGCCCTCTGTACTGTCGTGGCTCCTTGAGTCGGCCACCCTGTCTCTTTCGCCTCATCCTTCCTCCCGGGGGTGTCCCCACTTGGGAGCATAGGAACAATGGGCCCAGCATGGTTGCGTACGTACCGAATCCCCTCCGTAATGAAATCCCAATCCTATGTGGACATAACCCCTCATTTGTGATTCCTGCGAATTAAATTGGCTCAAGTGATGCGTTCATTGGTGCTCGGCACACTCCCGAGAAGCGCGCCAGTACCCCTCTCACCCTTCTGAGAATTATCAGTGCGTTATCTGAGAAGTTTGCATTAACAAAGATATGGTCAGGGCAATCTTTTGAGCAACACGATAATACCAGCCGCAGTTTTAGAATATAATCAAAAAATACTTTTGCGGACTGTGAGGAAGGTCAGGAGAAAAGGGGAAATATATTCCCGCCAAGCCCGCTAAAATCAATACGATTTAGGAGGATGGGAGGATGTGTGGAGGGTGTATGTACCTAATTAAATCAATAAAAGGATAACGTATCAGAAGCTGTTGCCAACTGTGCAGCACTTAAATCTGCAGAGGCGGCGAAATGTTTCCAAATCCACGCATAATTATTAATAATAATAACTATCTAACAAGTCATTACAGACAATGAATTTAGATGGGTGGAATAATGTTTAAATGAATCTAGAGTCCATACAGCTTAAAGTTACCCGACATTCATTTTCCAGGGTAAGCGAAAACTCGTCAAAACACATATCCAGACAACTCACCCTGACCGAGATTGCAACTCGGAACGTTTTGAATCTTCGGCAGACATGCTACAGAAGCAAGCACTGTTGCATTTTCCCTATTTCAGCGGTTTTTCGAGTCTTTTTAAAATTGGACATCGCGACGAGGGTTCAGGTAGATATGCCCAATTCCGTAGAAGAAATTTTTTCATAGCGAGGTTCTACCCGAAAGTCCGAAGACTCCGGCCTCTATCAACCCGGGAGCGATGCAAAATCTCCGGGGCTCTTTGCTTGGGGCAATACCCTGAGTCTAAAAAGTCCTCCCCCATCTCAAGACGGGTGGACGTGAATACGCCACTTACGCGCGTCAAGCCCGCAGGGAAGACTACCGAATAATCTCGGTGGGGCTGCCTGGTGATCTAGCACACCTTCCAATAGCTCTGCAGGCTAGTACTCGGGACATTTTAGACAACCCTCTGCCTCCTCCGGGCAGCCGAAGCCTGGCCGGAGGTCCCCGATCTCCCGCAGGTGTCGGGAACACATTGACTCCTCGAGTCCTACCCAATCAGAACTCCCATTCGGGAGGGGCTCGAATGTTCGGCACGAGGTTCCTCTGGTAACTTTAGAAGTACCACGAGTGCTAGGGGTCCGCAGCACTCGCACCACAGCAGCTGAAGGGGACGGATTTGCTCCCATCCCCTCGGAGAAGAATATTGGCGTTTCCCATTTGGGAAACAATTTTCCAAGTGGTGGAAGTTGTACCGGCCATACAAGGGCAGGGCTTGTTGTCTGATATGTCAGATGGCAGGGCATACAAGAATATTGGCATTCCCCATTTGGGGATGGAAACGGAGATGACTTTACACCAGCAATTTTCCAAGTGGTGGAAGTCGTACCGGCCATACAAGGGCTGGGCTTGTTGCCTGATATGTAGAGGGCACAATACCTTTGACTCCGGTAATGCCTATACAGCCATAGTGTTAACGACTCACTTGGGATCATTTTGGTACTGATACACAATAATAGTAAAACTGCAAGATTTTCATCTACTTAAGTTAGGAAAATGGCCATTTGGACAAGAGTGTGATGCATAGTCATAAGTCAAGGATGTACAAGCTGGAGATCCATTTTCAGTCAGCACAGTACCTCAATTAGTTTACCTCTAATTTTGAAACTATTCATAATGCCCATACTTATAGACCCTTCGACAATTTATTACAAGAGTGATTGGGGATAGATTTAGTTTTTGACTTGGAGAAAATAAGCACACAGGTGTATCTCATTGGCCACCAGAAAAATAAGGCACTGTAGTTTTATCTTCTCCATCAGTGGAGTTCCAAATAAAACAAAAATATATTTCTTTAATACATCAATGCAATCTTCTAATTTTACTTCAGCTTTTGTTTTGTATCTAATCTCAATTACTAATAGTTGCAGCATTTTGTAAGCCATTGGTATTTGGCAATACAGTAAATTCATTTTCTGCTAATTCTCTGGTGTTAAACATCTTTTATGAAGAGAGAAGAATCTTATATGCTAAAAACACTTTTCAAACAGACACCAAAGAGATGCAAACATACTTACATTTTGATGGGAATAATTATTTCTTCCACACTAGCCGTGTGTAGGCTAAGGTTTGAATGAGTAGAGCCAGACTGAAAAATTCAATGCCATAGCCGGGATTTGAATCACGTATCTGATTACTTACAGCATAGTAAGTTGCCACAAAAGGTGCGTGACTCATAACATATGAGAACTCCTAGTGGTCTACCGGGAAACATATGAGTCAGTTGGAGAATTTAATGTCATGTTGGCCATATTAGCTCAGTTGGTTAGAGCAACCACACGGAGAGAGGGAGATGCTTGGTTCAAATCCAGGCTATGGCATTGAATTTTTCAGTCTGGTTCTACTCATTCATACTTACATTTTGCTACATTTGATTTTCATTTTTGGGTTAGTACACTTACTTCTTTACCCTTCAGTACTTCATACACATTTTTTAAAATAGACAGCATTCTTTTTCAACAATGCATTACACTTGTCTGTGACTATTAAGTTCCTTTTTTTTCTCCTTTTACTTTTTTTGCACTTGTGTGGGATACTGTGTTAAGAGTTTTGTTGTTTTAAATGAGTCTTTAAAGTCAAAAGTTACAAAAATGGCTCAAAGTGGCTTCCTTATACTTCAATGCACAGATTTCTTCGTACGGGAACATTTGAAGTCCTTGGTTTATGCAACTCCTGTACCTGATGTTGACATTTTGAGAGAACATATCCAAACTGGATTAGGCACACTAGGCATTTTCATCAGAGTACGCCAGAGCATGAAACACAGGCTTACTGCATGCATCGAAGCAAGAGGAAGCTACTAAGGGACTCAAATCACTGAAACGACTAACATTATGTGCCGAGGGATCAATGATGACACTGAAAATTTTTTATCGCTCTAGCATAAAAACTACCAAGTGATAATTAAAACTTTATGACAACCCCTCACATACTATGTTGGAAATATATCTTCTTCTACCTGCTCTAAACCTTACACATTTTGAAAATATTCCCATTCTCCTGTGATTAGGAAGTCTTGGCTTGCTCAGTTGAAAACAACTTTACAAGGGCACTTATAATATAAGTAGATCTACATATCTACATATTGTAAAGTATAATACAACTTTATTTACACATAGGTAGTGAATACAGTATTATATAAAGAAACAGCCAGAAAACATTTTAAGTATGCCAAAAAAGATACAAACTGATTCTAAAAACATTTTTAATGAAAAGCTGCTATTACAACTCAGTAAAAGACGATATAAATTGTAATACTCTTAACAATGTTGATATATAAAAACTGCCAGAAAACATAAGTATGACAGAAAAAAGGTAAAAACTGCTTCTAAAAATCTTTTTAATGAAGAGCTGCTATTACTCAGTAGAAGACTATTTAAATTTTAATATTCTTAATAATGTACTTAAGCATTTAATGCATGAATTATTTTGCTACTTATGCCTATCTTGCTATAATTCATAAACTGGTTTTCATACTGCTTTCTGTGGTGTTTCAACACAATCGATTCAAATAGCCATGGTTGTTAAAGCTATATGAAATGGACTGGCCATTCATTCAAAGCGAAATGTCGTGAGTTTGAATCTTGTCAAATGTGCCTGTGGTGAAGGACGGTGAGGGCCCACATAAAATAATTGGTGACGGCATACAAGGATGCTGACCGGGTATCATTTGACTGCAGTTGCTCTAATTTTGCCTTTTTATACTAAAAAAAAAAAAAAAAAACCACTACAATGTACTTGTAAAACAATATATTTACAATTCAAAAGACTCAAAATTTTGTGTGTAACTGATAAAGGTCAGTACAATATTATAATAAAAAAAAAAGGAAAAAACATTTCTCAAGCTGAACACATGCCCACCTCGGTAGGGTGGTGGTAGCATGTCTGCCTCACGCTCAAGAGGTTCCGAGTTTGAATCTCGGTCAGGGTGACTTACCTGTATAAGGATTTTTCCGGGATTTACCCTTATCCTGAAAGATGAATGTCGGGTAACTCTAAGCTCTATGGAACCTGGGCTCATTTGAGCATCATTTCACCCATTTCATTCATCGTCCGATATGATTTAACGTTGGAGGATGTAAATTACAAAAAAGCTGAACACAGCCTAATGTTGCATATCTGCTACACAGCCTGCCTTGGTAGCGTGGTGGTAGCATGTCTACCTCACATTCAAGAGGTCCCGAGTTCGACTCTCGGTCAGGGTGAGTTACCTGGGTAAGGTTTTTTCTGGGGTTTTCCCTTATCCTGAAAGACGAATGTCGGGTAACTAAGCTCTATGAACCCTGGGCTCATTTGAGCGCCATTTCACCCATTCCATTCATTGTCAAATATGACTTAACATTGGAGGGCATAAATTACAAAAATCTGATACACCATGCATTTAAGGGTTAAGTAATATCTTTGTGTATTTCACTTATTATTTTTTTTTTTTTATGATTGATGAAGCCTTCATCTTGATAAATCAAATGAGTGAAGTATGATTATTACGGTTATGTCCCTATGTATTTTAAAGAAGTCTTTTTGGGTCAACTTATGGTTTTAGATCTGTGATAAGTAAAAATATATTACTGCAATTAATTATAACAGTGGACACAGGGCAGCAAATAAACACTGAACTAATGAGAGAAGCAATAACTTCATATAAGAATTTCTTTAAGGTGCTAATACTTTTACTGGTAGTGGAAGCAAAAATGTTGCATGGGAGTGAAGTTTTAGGTCTGGGAGGTGGATGGGAAGTTGTGGATGCAGTACACAGGATATTTTGTAGAGAAGTTTTAGAACTACCAAGCACCACAGCAAAAGAATTTGCCCAGACAGAAATGGGTAGAATAGGAAGGAACGGTATGATCATGGAGAGTGCACTTAAATTTTGGTTAGGAATTTTAAATTTAGATGAAAAGAATGTGCTAAGACAATGCTTAGAATATCAAGAAAAGAGTTTAAAAGGTAATGCATGGTGCTAAAGTATACAATATAATCTAGAGAGCAGTAGTTTGGGAAAAACATGAAGAATGAGGTTTTTAGAAAAAGAGTTTTTTATGCATAGAGGATCTACCCAAAAGTCCGAAGACCCCTGACCTCCTTCCACCTGGGAGCGATGTTAAACTCCGGGGCTCTTTCCATAGGGCAATACCTGGTTTACTAACCACCCCCCCCCCCATGGATGTCAAGACGGGATGGAAGTGGATCACCACTTACATGCATCAACCCCGCAGGGAAGACTACTGAAAACCTCGGTGGGGCCGCCTGGTGATCTAGCACACCTTCTACTAGCTCTGCAGGCTAGTACCCGGAACTTATGAGGCAATGCTCTACCCCCTCAGGGCGGCTGTAGCCTGGCTGGAGGTACCAAATTACCCGCGGGTGTCGGGAACACACTGCCCCCTCGAGTCCAACCCAATCCGAACAACTTCCCGACGTGAAGGGTTCGGCAGTTCGGCACAAGGTTCCTCTAGTAACGTCAGAGGTACCACGAGTGCTAGGGGTCCACAGCGTAGAAAAAGAGTTGGAAGAAGATTCAAAGACATGGACATAAAAACACTGTTTGCTGATATAGTGGGTCATACATTACAATAAAAGGTATATAGGCAAGAGAAGTATGTACCGACAAACTAAATAAGGAACAAAGAGGGTGTATAGAGAACTGAAAGGAATAAGGAAGGGTTTTCCACAAAAACAGTGCTCAATATGTGGGAGAAAAGAAGATACAGAGCACTTAATATTTGAGTGTATATATAGGATGTTAATGAACAACACCAAAATACTTTTAGAGCAAGTGGGAATATCTTAAGTAATTTGAAATAGGAGACTGTTATTACAAATGTGGAAGTTATGGCTATAAATTTCTTAACTGTCAGTATGCCACTGCTAATGGTTATAGCACTTGAGTGCATTACACAGAAAACGTAAAGACGTGCCGAAGTACTCCCTCTGGTGCAATGGTTATGACATTAGCTTTCAAGTGAAACATAAACGAGTTTGTGTCTCCTTTACTTATTTGTCGCTTTATTTATTTTTTTGTTTGTTCATTTTTTAATACTTTGTTTACGCTTTTAGATCTTGTATAAATGTGTACACTTTACAGAGTAATTTCACCTTGTCAATGCAAGTCATTACAATTCTAACAAAGGTAGAATCCTACTTAATATTCTCACATGCCTTGGGTCATTCCTCCGGCATTCCAAAACAGCACTGAAAAGTGCTCTTCTTTTGTATTGGAAAGCATGCCTGCATTGTAGTCCACTTAGTGTTATCCAGGGAACACCACGTCGAGGCGGACTATGTTGTTCCCCTCACAATGCAACACAAAACAAAAAATATATGTCTGCAAATCAATAACAAAAATTTACAAGAAGCATCCACAACAACATATCTAGGAATAGAACTAGACCAGAAACTATCAATGAAAGAACATGTAAACAATGTAACAAATAAGATCAACAGAAAGAACATCTTAAAACGCCTAGCAGGAAAAAAATGGGGTGGAAATATGGACCTCCTTAATAACACATATAAAACATACATAAAACCCAACTTACTATTTGGAGAACTGCTGGCAACAGTAAGCAAGAAACTCAAAAAGAAAATAGAAACCTCATAAAACAATTCACTAAGAATAATCACAGGAGCTGTGAAAACAACACCAGTTGCCATACTACAGAGCTTCACAAAAAATATGGCCATAGAACTGGAACATGAACTAAAGGCAATTACCCTAGCACAAAAACTGCTAGTTAACAAAAATAGAAACAAGTGGTATCACACAGCGGATAATATAAGCAATCTAAAAATCCAAACAAGCTTCAGAACATACATCAATAACTCAAAACACAAGAACATAATAACAACAAATATAACAATAGAGGAAACAAGCCCAACAGAATATATTGACATACATTATAAGAATGACCTGTTATATACAATACATAAGCAAAACAACTTACCAGATGAAATGAGAGCAATAGCAATAGCCACAGAAAATGAAAGATATCCAGAAAAAGAATGGCTCCGAATATATACAGATGGATCCTTTATTAACAAACAAGATGCTGGTGCAGGAGTATACTGCAAACATTTTGCCCAGTATCTAACACTAGACGAAACTTCAAACCATTATGATGGAGAACTAACAGCCATAAAAGTAGCACTGCAGAATGTCCTGTACAGACCATACATAAAGCAAAACATAGTTATCTTAACAGATTCAAAATCAGCCATAGATGGGATTGTAAATTATAAAAGAAAAACAACCAGAAACATCAAAGAAATAAGAAGTTTAATTAAAGCTGTCGAATCAAGAAATCATGTCACCCTGCAATGGATTCCAGCCCATGTTGGACTTTTAGGTAATGAACATGCTGACCAACTAGCAAAAAAAGGTGTAATTCAAAATATAAAACCCGTAAGACAAACTGAAATTAATTAAGCTACATTTTAAAAGACAGCAGAGACTTGATTGAAGAAAAACTAAAAGACAAGGATTATAAGAACATTGGAAACAAAACTGACATACAAAAATTGCCAAGAAAAACTGCAGTGGCCCTATTTAGAATGGAAACTGGCCATGATTGTCTTGCAGAACACTTTTATAAAATACACTGCATACCTACACCCAGATGTACTATCTGTAAAGAAGATGTCATCATGAACAAACACCATTTGGACAAATGTAATGGTCTCAAAAGTGGGAACATACAGGCTTTATATTGGGAAGCTAGGGGGAAAAGGATGCAAATCAACTAATCCCCAGTGCCATTAGTCAACAACAACTTTCACATGCTGTATGTCTAAATGGAAGGTGGTTTAAACAATGAACGCACTTACATAAAATAAAAAGCAAATACAACTTCACATCAGGTTTATATGAACTCCTCGAAACGTCGACCTGCATTTTCAATCCTCAGCACACTAACTGCAGTATCCCAAATAAGGAAATCACAGTAGTGATATTGCACTGGCCAATCAGATTCACGTTATCAGCTACGAATCATGCAATTTCTTCCTATTACAATTTACGTATTAAAAAGACTAAGAAAAAATAACAACTACATGACAGGAACCAAACTAATGACCTTGGAACACCAGTTTTTGGTGTTATGGATTGGACCGCCTGAAAAGCTACAGAAGCACTACTAGAATAGGCTGCATGATGCAAGAAGGCAGTTAATTGATGTTCAATGTTGTAGTGACAGATGATTAGTTTGAGATTTGAGAGATCTTTGAGGCATCAAATCTCCAATAATGAAATGTGTAGTGTTTAACGCCTGCTTTTACTACGTAGGGCACTGCTGGCAGTGACTCTATGATACTTAAGATGAAGAAGGAGCACTGGTGGAATGCGATGGAAGAGGTCCTCTCAGTCCTTGCGCGATCAAACTTAGGTCTCCACTTATGAGGCGGTAGAGCCCTCGTCCTCTCTGGTTACTAGTGGGCTATTCCAGAGCCTGTGTTTCGCGTTGAGGTCTCCTGCAATGCAAACCACAGGGTGTAGGTTCAGTAGATGGTGCACTCTGCCTTATAGAAGTGATGATCAGGTGCATCATAGGCTGCTATCAGCAGTGAATAAAGGCTGCCGATGGTAAGTCGGATGTGCATGCTTCCAGGTGCTGAAGCGGGGGAAGAGGAATGGTGTATGAATGATGATGTTTTTAATGAGTATAGCTGTTCCACCCCCCTGTCAGCTGGCTCTATCTTACCAGTGGGTGATGCAATTTGGCAACGAAAAATCAGTACCAGCGTGCAGGTGATTCACTGACCATTAGAATGCCAATCCCGCAGGACTGTACAAACTCAAGCACACTAGGATGCTGCACCCTTATCCCATTCGCATTCCAGAATGCGACCCATAATGGTCTCTGGACAAGTCGGGGGAGCCATTACGGTTGGGTACTGGGGAACAGTTCGACTGCTTTGAGGAAGATGGTGTGTTTTTCAAGAGAGTTATATCGTGGGTCAGACATTCACCTGCACTCCCTCAGTGTGGGAAGGACCCTCTGGAGGAGGTCGCCGAACCACAGATAGCTCTCTGAACTCCTCGACATCTCTCTCCGATATAGCTTCCCCTGCAGATATGAGCGGTGACAGAGGTACTGCTGTTTGTACTGGCGCCTGGTTGATTTGTGGTGGCGCAGCCTCAGCCTCTGTGGGTGGAGCACCCTGCTGCTGCTGTGCTTCAGTTGGCTTTGCAGGTTTGCTCTTGGGTCTTTTCTTAGATTTAGGCCTCTGTGGCTTGGGTTCACTGGCCACCGCAGCATTTGTATTTGGCTGAGTAGTTTGGATGCTGGCAGCTTGCTCTGCCCACTCAAGGGTGTTCTCCGCCCTAGTTAGGACTGTCGCAAAAGAGATGCCCGGTTGGACGGTTGGAACCTTTACGGGCCCTTCCTCTGTTGGTATGTACTTGCATAGCTGCGCCACCGAGTTTACTTTTATTCCGTACTCCTCTTGGAGTGCAGCCTGTACGTCTTCAGGCGGGTACTCTTGAGTCGAGACCCCTTATGACCCTCCTTTCAATGTTGGGACGCTGAGGTGAGTAGGAGTAGAAGGGTATTTCTAACTCCCGTAACACCTCCTTGGCAGCCTCAAAGTCTGAGAGGCTGTAGGTCTGAATGTGGACATTTCGAGGTTTCCTTTTGACCTGGAAGTCCTTGATTTTGGTTGCTAGTTTCCGCATCATGGATACATGATTTTTAAAGATGTCTGCCATTATTGGTGGCATCTTCGGCCCCCTTTTGGGTAGAGGTTGGGTTTCTCCTTGTGCAGGCAGGTTTGTCTGACCTGAGTTTTTGGAACCCAAATTAGCTCGCTTCTGCCCCTTAACGACAGTGAAGTCATTAAGGTCGGACTCTTCCTCCAACTTAGGCAGGGGTGGATAAGATGTAGGGTCTACGGAAGCTGGTGCTGTAGGTACTATGGGTTTTTGAGGGGCTGCAGTCTTCCTCTTTTGGCCTTTTGCCTTGTTTGCATTCCCTGTTGGGAGAGGATTAGTGCTGGTATAGGGTTGTTGTCGTCTTGGTTAGTTAAGGTTGGCACAGTTGCCCTCCAGCTGTCTGCAGCAGACCGGGCCTCCTTAGGGTAGGCGCCAGAACGAGTTGTTGCGACCCTGGGGGCAGAACCTAAGACCTGACCCTTGGCTGTAGCTTTGCAGACCTGCTGTCTCGTGGTCAGTTTTGTCTATCCTCCTGTGTCAGGAAAGACAGATAATATAATAGAGAGTAGTAAGAAGTAGGCTTAAGTCTTCGGCTCGCACACTGGCATCCGAGCGGCGTAGCTGTCACTGGGAGCAAACCCACTGCTAGCCGCTAGACCTAGAGATTGCTGCTGCTGGTCAGGGCAAGCATTCTCGCGGCCAAACGGGAAGCTAGAAGATGGTCTGTGCCCTCTGCTTCCTGCTTGTGTAGCCAGTGGAAGGCTGCTTTCGAAGCCGGCAGGTCAGCTCATCGGTGGTGCAGAATGTTGCTGCTGCTGCTGCTTGGAGGGCATAGTGTTGTCATCAGTCCAGCTCAAAATACCTGTCTAAAACTAAACAAGATAGATAGATAAATAAATAAATAAATAAAGGTATTTAGGCATGGGACATGCCAAGGCTGGTTAGGGACATTCCCTCTTCAGTCAAGAATGAGTTTTCTATGTTTGTGGGGCAGAAATTCTTGGTTTGTGTTGGGTCTTCAATGTGTCTTGAAATGTAGTGATTTACAACTTGTATAGATATGGTTTATCTTGTCTTAGGCTAAGTGTAAGTAAGATTATTTTTGTGTTCTCTATTTTGTAGTTTTTTAATTATTATTTTTGTTATTTATTTATTTTTTTGCAATTAAATTAGATATAAGGGAACTCCATTTCCTGGGTGGGCAAATATCAATCGGTCTGCTTGTGTAGTCACCTGCTCATTTTTTGTTTGTCATTTGATTTTGTTTGTCGCTCGGCCTTTTTAGGTTTTCTCAAGTGTTTTACTTTTACGTTGCGTTAATTTTTTGTGCTAGGGTGTCAAGATGTTGTTGCAATGCTTCTTGTTTGGCTTGTTGGATCGTGTCATAAATTTGAATCAGGATAATTAGTGGAGGGTTTTTGTCTTTGTTGTTTTGTGTTACTGTTTTCATTTCTTGGGCCGTATTATCAATTTTCTCCTATATGGTCTCACGTGTGCCTTTTCAATGTATTTGAGCATCTATTGTGTGATGTGTTTGTGAATGGGTTCAGTTTTTGTGTCCCTGTATATATCACGGTTTGTACAATTTGGTAACATTTTATGAGCTATGTGCAGACTTCTATGCTCAAAGGACTTTATTTTTTGTAGTGTGACTGTGTCAATTAAACGCATCGTTGCTACTGCTGCATATGTTAGAATAGGTCTTATTAGGTTTATATGCAGTTTTCAAAGGATTCTGGGGGACAGACCCCTTTTGTTTAGTCTGGCAAGGTACGACAGTGTTGCATGTATAGGTTTAGTTTTTCTCAGGACTTCATGGTAGTGGACTTACAGTGAGGTTGTGTTTTATCAGGACTCCCAGGTATTTTGCTTTGTACTGGCATGGGAATTGAGCATTACTGAATTTCAGTGAGGTGATGCAATGTTTATGCTCTGCGTTTCTTGATTGCTAGTGCCTGTGTTTTCTTTGTATTCAGTGTTATCCGCCAGTTTCTGCTCCAGGTGAGAAATACATTAAGTTGTCCCTTGAGCTTTCTTCTGGCAAGAGGCATTCGTGGATTGGTACACCAGTATGCTGTATCATCAGCGTATTGCACGAGCTTTATATCTGTGTGTATGGGTTGAGATGCATCTGCTGTGTAAAGGATGTACAACAGGCCAGAGATGACGCTGCCCTGAGGTATTCCTGCTTTTGGCTGTAAGGGTTGGGATAGTGTGTTATTGATTTTGATGTATGCGGTTCTTTCAGTGAGGTAACTGGTTATCCATCTAGTAAGTGAGAGAAATGTGAGAAATCTTAACCCAACATATTCTGTTACATTCGGATACAAGACCATACAAGTGAGAAATGTGAGAAGTCTTTTAAAAAGAAGTACATCTTTGATCTGTGAGGGTATTTTAAAAATTGTCAATTTATATAGTAGCCCATCTATCCAGCATTTGTCAAATGCATTTTTTTATGTCTAGGAAGGCTGCAATTATCAAGTATTTACGGTTGTAACCATCCTGGAGGCAAGAAAGCACTCTGATTAGTTGGTCTTGGATCGTGATGCTACTTCTGTAGCCAGCTTGTGTGTCAGGCAGTAAGTAGGTTTAATGTCTCAGTTGCTGCTGTTAGTCTTCTGACCATGATTCTTTCAAACACTTTGGACAGTGTGGGGATGAGTGAAATCTGACGGCAGTTGGTATGGTTGGTGTTATCCTTCCCAGGTTTTTCAAGTAGTAGTAGATGTGTCTGTTTCCACACTTTAGGGTGGTAACCATATTTAAACATGCGTTGTAAATCCGTACTATTGCATTGATAGTGGTATTCGGCAGTTGTTTTAAGAGTAGATAGGGTATTTGGTCTGGTCCTGGAGCTGTGTTTTTCACTTTGGCAATAATTCTGGTGACCTCCATAATTGTGATTGGTGCCTCGTGTTCGTTTTTAGGGTCAGGGTTTTGTATGTTTATTTGTGGTGTGAACAGATGCTTGTGATTTTCGATATATGAGTTGACTCTGTAGTAGTTGTGCTGGTTGAATGAGTTGTCTTGTGGGGGTTGGAAGAGTTCTTGATAGTGTCTGAATTTTTCAAGTTTTTCTTCTGTTTACATGTATTTACCATCTTCCTTAATTGGGTAATGAGGCGTGGCTTTCTTGCGAGTATTTTTGATTGGTCTCCAGAATTGAGCGGGATCTCTTTTATTGGTGTCGGTGATTTTGTTGAGCAGTGTGTTCCAGGTTTGGGAGTTGTGGGTGAACATCTGGTCTTTTGATACAAAAGTGAATCGAGAAGATATTGACACATTGCTTCACTCACACTGTTTATTCACAGGACATGTTTCAAGAGCTCTTACTCCTATCATCAGCTGATACTCGATTAGTGTAAGTTGTAGTGGTTTCCTCTTTCTCCATATTGTCAATAGATGACGTGATGTACTTGTCAAAGATGTCCGGTGGTGGAGTTTCAAAATTCATGATTCTGTGACGATTTTTGTTAATGAAGATTTTTTCCCATACGGAAAGGTCTATGGGGTGATTAACATATTTTATTAGAGATGTTTCCAAATTGATGTCATGTCTAGTATTCAAAAAATGAAAAGCCACTGCTGATTTTTCTGTTTCACCATTTTTAATGTTTCTTATATGTTCTTTAGTTCTGATGTTAATATTTCTTTTTGTTTTTCCTATATAAATTTTAGGGCAAGTTTCACATTTGATCTCATAGATTCCTGGTTTTTCTTTGGTAGTGATTGAATTTTTGGGAGGGCCTTTTAACAAATTTCTGATATTAAACCTATTTTGAGGTGCAAGAGTTATGTTGTGTTTTGAGAAGATTTTTTGGAATTTGTTATAGGCTGATGGGTGGAAGGTGAATTTTTTAAAGTTTTTTCTCTTTTTCTCCTGTAGGTTCTAGGGTGGTTGTTTCTTTTATTTTCTTAGCTTTGTTGAGTCTGTTAACTGTTTTGTCTACTAAATTTGGGTTGAAACCGTTGGATATAGCTACTTTTTTTATGTGTAGGTATTCTTCTTGATAATCTTCTCTGTTTAGTGGAAAGTTGATCATCCGAAAGATTAAACTGTTGAAAATGGCATGTTGGTGTTGTTTTGGGTTGAAACTGTTGTTCTTAATGTTGTTTCTGTGTGTGTCGGTTTTCTGTAAATACCAAAAGTGAGTTTGTTGTTCATTTTTTTTGATCTTGATGTCCAAAAAGGGGAGCACACCATCCTCTTCTGTTTCCAATGTAAATTTTATAGCTGGATTTTGTATATTCAAAAGTCTAAGACCATCTTGTATGAGTTTTTTAGGTACTATGGCAAAAATTGCTAAACAGTAAAATCATGACTAAAAGAGATAAATTGAACAAAAAAATAGACAGTCCAAAAACACCATATATATATATATATGGTTTACCCAAAATACATAAACCTGAAATTACCCTCAGACCAATAATTAATAACATTGATGCACCCACTTACCAACTATCAAAATGGCTGGTTCAAATCTTCAGATCCTTCACAAAATTTGAAAATTTAAGTATCAAAAACTCGTTTGAATTGTTAAATCTCCTGAAGGACACAAAGATCAACTCTACAGATGCTTTAGTTTCCTTTGACGTCATTTCTTTATATCCAAGTATACCTACCAATGAGCTTATTCCACTTCTCAAAAAATGGCTGGAATCAATACAAATAACATCTGAAGAAACAGAAGAACTTTTACAACTTACAGAAATTTGTATCAATCAAAATTTTTTCAGCTTTAATGGACAGATCTATAAACAAAAAACGGGCCTAGCTATGGGCAACCCATTGTCTCCCTTTTTGGCAGATTTATTAATGAGTGCTTTTGAAACACATATCACAAAAACTTTTCCAAATTATTTCAAAGTGTGGTATCGCTATGTTGACAACATTTTTGCCATAGTACCTAAAAAACTCATACAAGATGGTCTTAGACTTTTGAATATACAAAATCCAGCTATAAAATTTACATTGGAAACAGAAGAGGATGGTGTGCTCCCCTTTTTGGACATCAAGATAAAAAAAAATGAACAACAAACTCACTTTTGGTATTTACAGAAAACCGACACACACAGAAACAACATTAAGAACAACAGTTTCAACCCAAAACAACACCAACATGCCATTTTCAACAGTTTAATCTTTCGGATGATCAACTTTCCACTAAACAGAGAAGATTATCAAGAAGAATACCTACACATAAAAAAAGTAGCTATATCCAACGGTTTCAACCCAAATTTAGTAGACAAAACAGTTAACAGACTCAACAAAGCTAAGAAAATAAAAGAAACAACCACCCTAGAACCTACAGGAGAAAAAGAGAAAAAACTTTAAAAAATTCACCTTCCACCCATCAGCCTATAACAAATTCCAAAAAATCTTCTCAAAACACAACATAACTCTTGCACCTCAAAATAGGTTTAATATCAGAAATTTGTTAAAAGGCCCTCCCAAAAATTCAATCACTACCAAAGAAAAACCAGGAATCTATGAGATCAAATGTGAAACTTGCCCTAAAATTTATATAGGAAAAACAAAAAGAAATATTAACATCAGAACTAAAGAACATATAAGAAACATTAAAAATGGTGAAACAGAAAAATCAGCAGTGACTTTTCATTTTTTGAATACTAGACATGACATCAATTTGGAAACATCTCTAATAAAATATGTTAATCACCCCATAGACCTTTCCGTATGGGAAAAAATCTTCATTAAAAAAAATCGTCACAGAATCATGAATTTTGAAACTCCACCACCGGACATCTTTGACAAGTACATCACGCCATCTATTGACAATACGGAGAAAGAGGAAACCACTACAACTTACACTAATCGAGTATCAGCTGATGATAGGAGCAAGAGCTCTTGAAACATGTCCTGTGAATAAACAGTGTGAGTGAAGCAATGTGTCAATATCTTCTCGATTCACTTTTGTACTAATTTGTGCTTCACTGTCCCTACGCTTCTTTCAAGTTTATACTTTGATCTGGTCTTTTATTTGTTGTTGTATATGATTTACTAATGTTTTGTCCTGTAAATGGTGTGTTTTTAGGTAATGTCTTTGTGCCTTCCTATTTTGTTTTATGAGCTTTATTATGTGGTTTGGCAGAGGTCTACAGTACGGGTTGAGGTTAATTGTTTTTTGTGGGATGGCTGTTCTCATGGCTTCTTGAATTATTGACGTGATCTCTGTGGCTTATTTTTCTATTTCATCACATGCTGTGATTTTATTGTTGGTAAGGTTTGAGGTGAGTTGGGTAGCTGTCTCCATTATTTATTCCAGTCAGCTCTTGAATAGTCATGGATGTTCTGTGTTGTATGTATTTCTGTTCGCCATGGTTGTATCTGTAGTATGACTATTATCGGCACGTGATCTGAGTTTAGGGTGGAGTTGGTGACAATGTTTTCTATTTTGGTGTACATTGTTTTTGATGTCAGGATTTTATCCGGTGAACTAGCTTGCTGGAGCATGTAACAAATTCTTGTAGGTCCAGGGGTGAAAATCAGTCTCAAGTCTGTCTGGTCTAGGAGTCTTTTGAGTTCTTTTCCATGTTGATTGGTGTGTTCGGTAAGTAGTGCTTCATTGTTTGTATTGACGTCTCCTGCTATTATAATGTTTTGAAATGTAGTGTTTAGACAGTGTAATAGATCTGAGGGGAAAGGTGAGCTTGGTAGGATGTAGATTGTGGCAATGTGTGTTTTAGTTCTGTGTATCTGGATTTGGATCACCAAAGCTTCAAGTTTCACGAATGCCTATGGCAGTTGTATCAGCGTGGGGTTCAATTCTTTTTGTGTCATTATCGTCACCCCTTCTCCACGACCTTTTACTCTGTCTTTCCTGAAGGTAATCAGAGGAATAATAATAATAATTTATTTTCATCCATAATAACACTTACATGTTGTCGGATACATCAAAATAAACAGTTATATACATTTAATTACAATTCGTCCAGTCTATACAAGCATTTTTGTATTAGAAACTTGTTTAGTTCGTTTTTAAATAATTTACCTTTTTTTTGTTTTTAGTGAATTTGGTAGTTTATTAAATAATAATTTTCCCATTATTAAGGGATCTTTATCTGTTGACTTCTTATTTAAAGTTATTCTGTGGTAATTATTTTGTGTCCTTGTTTCATGTTTGTGACAATGTTTATTTAAGTTACCCATTTCATCCTTGCTAATTACAAACATTATTACTTTAAAAACGTATAGAGATACTACTGTTAGGATTTTGTTTTCTACAAAAACATTTCTACATGATTCTCTTCTATTTACCTTATATATACATCTTACACATTTTTTCTGCAGAACTAGCAATCTGTTCATGTTAGTCATACAAGTGCTTCCCCATATCTCAACTGCATATTGTAGATGTGAATGTATTATTCCATAATAAGTTAGTTTCAGATATTCAGAATTTAGATATTTAGCTAGGTTCCTTAATAAATATAGATTTGTACTTATCTTTTTACATATATAGTCGATATGGTGTCTGAATGTTAGGTTTTCATCAATAATCACTCCTAAGAATTTTATCTTATCTAATTGCTCGATTTGTTCACCATTTATATTTATATTAATAGGATTACTACTATACCTGTTATTGCGGTGTTGGAACATGACTGTTTTTGTTTTTTGAAGATTTACTTTCAAGCTATTGTTTGTAAGATAATTATAGATAATTTGCGTTTCTGTAGTTATTATTTTCTCCATTCCATTTACTTCCTTAGTACCAAATATCAATGAGGTGTCATCGGCATACGTCACTGTTTTTGAGTGTGTAGTTATAGGAAGATCATTCACGTAGATCAAAAAAAGTATTGGTCCCAGGACAGATCCTTGAGGAACTCCTGCTATGATGTTTTCATAATTGGATGTGATTGATTCTATTGTATTTCTACTCTTGGTTCTAACTACTGTACATTGTTTTCTGTTTACTAAATAGGATTTTAATATTGCGTGAAATTTCCCCCTTATGCCATACTTCTGCAATTTGTTCAGCAGCATTTCATGTGATACACTGTCAAATGCTTTAGATAGGTCAAGGAATATCCCTGTGATCGTTTCTTCATTTTCAAGCCCTTGGAGTATATTGTGGTATAGCTCTGCTATCGCTGTGGTTGTGGAGTGATTTTTCCTGAATCCATGTTGAGATTTAGTTAGTATATTGAATTTATTTAGAAAGCTTATTAATCTATTATTTAACACTTTTTCAAATACCTTAGCAAAAACAGAAGTTAAGGTAATAGGTCTATAGTTTTCTGCTTTTGTTTTATTGCCTTTTTTAAATATTGGTCCAACTAGGCTTATTTTTAAACAATCGGGAAAAGAATCCTCCATTATTGATGCATTTATCAGGTGCTCAAGTATATCTAGTAGGGCATATTTACAATGTTTCAGTGTTTTTGTAGATATTTCATCCCACCCCGTCGATGTGTTATTATTTAGTTCATTTATTATTTTTTCTAGTTCCTCTTTAGTGGTTCCTTTTATATAAATGGTTGATAATATTTCATTTGTCCCTTGTGTTGTATCCCTAATCTGACTGATTTTATTGATTCCCATTTTTAAGAAATAATTATTGAAGATTTGACAAATTTCTTTAGGATTTTTAACTAGCTGCGCATTTTCTTCTAAAGTTATGTTTTCAAATGTCTTATTGTTCACATGATGTTCTTTTACAATTCCCCATATCGTCTTTGCCTTATTATTTGATTTTATTATTTTGTCACTAAATTGTTGTCTCTTTAGATTAATTAGTTCTTGAGCATACTTCTTTTTAAAAGCTTTATATTTATCCCTAAAAATGTCTAAGTTTGTTGATTTATAGAATGTATGGTAATCCTTCATTTTATCTCTAATCTTTGTTACTTCATATGGAATTTTAATACATTGATTATTAGGTTTGGTAACTCTCTTGTTTTTGATTGGGCAGTGTGTCTCAAGGTGCTGTTTTATAATGTCAAGGAAGCAGTCCCATTTTTTATTACTATCCTGCAATGTATAAACTGCGCCCCATCTCTCTTTTGTTAAACTAACTAGGAGCTGGTTCAGATTGTTAGTAGTCATTGGTCTTAACTTCATGAATTCTGTTATTTCAAGTTCTTCCCCTATATAACTGATATCCATAATTTGGGAACTATGGTCAGAAATACAATAATCTACAATTTCTGTTGAGTAATTATTCTTTTCAATATTGGTTATAATATGATCTATTGATGTAGCTGAGGTGGGTGTGATTCTAGTTGGTTCTTTAATAATGTCTTTTAAATTATAACTTGAAATTATGTCAAGTAGGTTTTTATAATCTGTATTATTTGTGCTAGTATTTATGTTTAGATCCCCTATCAAAATTATTTTGCTATTTATACCTATTTTTGTTTTATTTAGCATGTCGTCTAGATAGCAAAGAAAATCACTAACTTTGGTACTTGGCGATCTGTACAAACCCACTATTTGCAAGTTTAGTTTTCCTGTTTGTATTTTTGTTGTGGCTACCTCAAATATTTTTTCTACACTGTAAAATTTATCCCAGTTTGATATAGACAAATTAGCTCCAGATTTTAAAAATATAGCTACCCCACCCCCTTTATGATTTTGTCTGGAAAAGTGTGATATCAATTTATAATTTTGTATTTGAAGGCTTTTAATTTGCATATTGTCCAGTCCATGTTCTGTCAACACTGCAATATCAGGTTAGAAAAGTTTCTTCTAGGGGTAAGTTTGGTCTGGTTGATTGTGATGACGTCCGCTGTATGATGGAACAAATGTTGTAATTCCAGTCTTTTCCTGAAACTCCATTTACGTTAATATGTAGTACATTAATGTTGTGACAGTTTACGGTGTGAATGGGAGTGACTGCCATTTCTGTGGTTTCTGGTAATAGTGGTCCTGTTCATGTCTATTGTTTCAGGTCATTCATAAATATTGCTATTTGGTTTCCAATTTTAGCTGTGTTGATTGTCTTCTTGATTGTTTGTTTTATGTTGTTGTTTTATGATGTTTGTTTATGGGGGGAGGTGATGTGTCATAAAGGAGAATGATTGTTAATATCTGTTCAATTATGGTGCTTGCAATTTCTTGCACAAAGCTTGTCAAGTTCTTTTGGATTGAGTTGAACTGTTTCTGGATGTGTATGATTTGTTGCTCTGTCTGGTCGGTGAGTTCTCTTATGGTGCCGGCTGCTTCTTTGGGGCTGATTTCCTTCTTTGACTGTGGTATGTGCTTGAACTTCACCTCTGGCCATACACTGGGAGGTTTAGGTTGTGGTGGGAAGGGGATATTGTGGGGGAAGACGTTCGTGACAACTTTTACATTGGAAAAACAAAAAGGAACTTGAACATTAGGCTTAAAGAGCATTTTAGGAACATCAGGAAGAAAGAAATAGATAAATCGGCGGTAGCGTACCATTTTTGGAAGGAGAACCATGACATAGAATGAGAAATCCACTTATTAAAAAGTGTCCAAGGTGCAGCTGCATTAACCACGTGGGAAAAAATCTTCATAAACAAATATGAAAGAAAATTGTTTAATTTCAAGAAGAAAACGCAAACTTAAGTTCATCAAGATACCAACAGAGACGCACCTATCGCCTCCAATGATTTCACCAAACCAACATCCATTAGTCGACAACATCTGATTATGTTAGGAAGATCCTAATGAAATGCGTTCTAGGTAAATACTAGTAATAAATGGAGCATTGAGTATTAAGTTCGACTCAATATTATATTAATTTTGGTGTAGTTCATTAATACCCTATGTAAACTGCAACAGTTCACCTTTTATGAACTTGGATTTTTAAATACGTTGCATGAAAAGCCTTTTTCTATAATAGTCACAATTACTTCCCTTTAGCTCTAATGACTTAATTTGTGTGTTCTTAATATTGCTGCAGTGATGAAACCCCTCCCACAGAGTTCACATTTATGTGGACTTCTCCCCTCATGAAATGAAGTATGGACTTTCAAATAATATGCTGTGGTGAAGCTTTTATTGCAAATGTTACATTTATACGGACTTTTGCCCTCATGAGCTAAAATATGATCTTTTAAATATGATGCTTTGGTGAAGCTCTTGCCACAAATATTACATTTATGAAGACTTTTAGCTACATGAACTAAAATGTGCACTTTCATATATGACGCTGTGCTGAAACTCTTCCGACAAATGTCACACTGATATGGACTTTTGCCCTCATGGCCTAAAATATGATCTCTTAAATATGATACTTTGGCGAAACTCTTCTCACATATGCCACATTTATGATTTTTGCCTTCATGAACTATTGAATGGCGTTTCAAATGTGATGCTCTGGAAAAGCTCTTTTTGCAATGTTTACACTTAAATGGGCCTTTGCCCTTGTGGACTAAGATATGGGTTTCCAAATGTTGTGTCTTGCTGAAACTCCTTTCACAAATATCACATTTATATGGTAGTTCAATTTTATGATCTAATAACATATGTGCTTTCAAAGCTGCTGCCTTGGAAAAGCTCTGTTTGCAATCATCACACTTATATAGAATTTTGCGCTCATGTATTAAATTATGGTGTCTCAAAACAGATGCCTTGGCAAATATTTTCTTACAGTGTTCACATTTAAATGGACCTTGACTCTTATGAACTGCATTATGGGTTTTCAAGTCTGATGATCTGGTGAAGATTTTTTCACACTGGGCACATTTATACAACTTTTTGCCCTTGTGAACTAAACTATGGGTTTTCCAATCTAATTCTGTTGTGAACAGCTTTTTACATTTGTCACATTTATAAGACTTTTTGACCTCATGAAATAAACTATGTGCTCTCAAAAGCAGTGCTGTAGGATAACTCTTGTCACACTTATCACATTTAAACAGTATTTTGTTTTCACCGATTAAATTATGTTCTTCCAAATGTGCTGCCTGAGAACAGCTCTTATCATTATCAGCTTTATGAGTTTCAACATGAACTTTTAAACTTGATGCTAAATTAAAGCTTTTATCGCAGAACTTGCATTTATAAGACATTTTGCCATCCATATCGAATGACTTTTGGATATTCACTTCACAATTTATAGGGGTTCCAGATTTTTCATGATAAGGGCTGTTATTTGCTCTCAGCTTTAACCAGTCCTCCTTTAAACCTGCATGGATGATGACAGATTCACGATTCGACACTGCTTCTGTATTTAACCTGAAAAATATCAGCAATCAAAACAACATACTGAAGAAGTATACAAAGAACATAGATATTATAAAGTAAAAAAGTTAGCAAATCTCTCAATTGTAATGTTTTCCTGGGATTGATAAAATGTATTTTAAATAGTAACTGACATTAAACAGGGTTTTATATTTTGTTTCCTGAGAAAATCAAATCAAAATCAACCCATGAGTTAACAGCTCTAGTGGGCCTAAACCTGACAGACTCATGCCGACATATTCAAGGCAGAGGTAGACAATCCAACCAATAAGGGGTGGAGATGGGGTTGACATCTTGGCACGTCCAGCTGGAAAGTTGGCTTATGCAACCAAGGCCACCACCTGGCGTAGCTCATTTTCCTCAGGGTGCTGAGTGAGTACCACTCCTCTACCTGGGACTTAAGATCTGCATCCCTTGGGGTCGGATCAATAATGGGTACCTTCCGTGGCAGGGAACCAAAGCATGATGCCTTAGCCTACTAAGTCACAGCACAGGACTTCTTAAGAAAATAATGCTCCATTATATGCAACCAAATGTTTTTTTTTTTGTCATAACCTATTGAAAAACCACTGCTTTATTTTTATATCAAATGAAGTATGTAGATTACTTTTTCTTGGTAATGCTGACAAAAAAAATATTTATATCAGTTTTATACACATATTATTTGTGAAGACATTAATATTACTTACACTGATTAAGCATACAGCTGACTTTTATGACATCTTCAATAGTGGTTACCTCTTGCATGATTGCCTTTGAAGATGTTGCCCAGCTTTTTCCATTGAATTAATACTGCACATTGTTGCTGTATTCACCATATAGAACATCCACTAATTTTGAAAGATTTATAATCTTGCTAAGGCTTTAAAAATAAGCATTATATTATCCATATCTTCATCCTCTTCTTAAGGCAATAAACCTTTTCCAGTTAGTTTGAAATATTTGAAGCAAGCACATTACCTATCATCACATTGTTTAATAAATGTATCCGATGAATCTTGATAAATTATGTAAAATTTTGAGCACCAAATGATTCTTTTTCAGCAAATGAAATTATTCTTAGAAAAACCATTGGCAACAACTTCTGCAGATACCAAATTAATTCCAAGATGCAGTCAACATATACATTGCTTTCTGGATGTTTATTAGTTTTTCTGTCAAGATGTACCCATTGCATTTTAAATCAGTGAGTGTCTTATTTTTGTTCTGAAGCTGTAGATCATACCCAATGTCACTAACCTTGATGTTTAAGTTAGAAAGAAAAATCACATTCTACAGTCCACAAATATGGTGAAAAAATGAATAGCAATATTTTGGAAAGCATTATGTTCATTTACTTATGTCTCAGCTAACAAGTCACAGAAGTTTTAATGAAAATTTAAACTTGTGGTATGCTTAATCACATTTAACTCAACTTTATGAGTTACATTTAACACTAGAAGGACAGCACCCATCATTTTGACGGATGCGCTGCTTTAAAAGTCTTATTTCTTGCTTATGCCTTTTTCTACACTTCCTATGTTCTAAGACTTTTAATAAATACTTATGACAAACACGTCCACAAAGAATTAAACATTTTGGACGTTTCTAAAAAGTGGTACAGACAAATCCTACTAGAAGGACCGTCATCCGTCATTTTGACGGGTACGGAAGTGTGAACAATAAATAGCCTTCGGATCTGTTGTTGTTTTCCTTCCTAATTGGTTCATGGCACTCTGCAGACCCTTTGTCGATGAATAAGAGCGCTTTATTGCCCAAGTGGTGCAATTCATGCTACTACTTAGGAATTTACGAGGTATTGGAGAAAAAAACTTTCCGCTGAAGTTGTTATGGTCGAATACCTGGGGACCACCATTTTTCAGGAACACAATAAGCAGAAAGAAATTTGCTGAAATTTTGTGGTTTATGCAATTTTATGATAAGGACACGTTCTCAAAGACTAAGTACAGATCACTTTGCAGCTGCTACTCCTGTCTAAAATCCTTTTATTGCCAATTCCTTGCAATGTTACATTCCAAGTGAAAATATCACTGTGGATGAGCAATTGTTTCCTTGCAAGGCTAGATGCTCTTTCATTCAATATATGAGCAATAAACCGAACAAATTTGGAATAAAGTTTTGGCTTGCAGTTAATGCAAATTCAAAGTATCTGGTGAATGGTTTTCCTCACCTGGCCAAAGACGATCAGCGCCCCACAGGTGTTCCTCTTGCAGAAAATGTAATACGTTGTATACAGTCCTTTGTTTTTGCAGGAAGAAATATTACATGTGACAATTTTTCCACAACCAAATGCCTTGCAGACAGTTTGAAGCGTAAAAGTACAAGCACTGTGGGCACAGTAAAGAAATGTAAGGGAAATCCCTCAATCAGCAAAATCTGCTGCAGCACCTTAGCACATAACTGTACTTTATAAGTCAGGTGACATAACTCTGACATGCTATCAGGGAAAAAAGAACAAAAATGTGCTTCTTTTGAGTTCAATGCATGACAGTTACTATAAATAACATCCTAAAAAGCTACCAGAATCAGTGGCGTACTACAATAACACCAAGTATGGCACTGATGTCATCAATCAAATGGCTCAAATGTACACAGTGAAATATGGATCCAGAAGGTAGCCTATGCATGTTTTTTTTTTTTTTTTTTTTTTTTTTCAATGTGTTGCCCTTGGCAGCTATTAATGCATGGATACTCTACAAGGAAGTAACAAGTGAAAAAGTAAGCAGACGTCAGTTCATATACAACTTAGCAGCAAGTATGTTTATGGTCTATGTTTAGGCAATGCTGAACACACGTGTGTTAGGTGCTACGATACTGCAGGTGGATTTGAATGAGCGAAATCAAGTTTATAAGTGTTTTTTCTACTATAAACTGTGGTATTCAAAATTTTATGTTGAAGCACATGTGTTTGCTAAGGGAAGTTGTCCATTTTACATTTGGTTATCACATATATTTGGATTAATTTTCAGGCTTAAAATGTTCAATTTACTATCTAATTCTTCAAACAAACGTAAAATTATATACAGGTAAACTGTATAAATAATAGTGTTAAATATATTAATATTAAATTCAATAATATTAATTCAAATTTGTTTACCATTTCAAAAAGGGCAAATAAAATTGCACCCGTTGGGGTTGGTCCTTCTTGGTATACCATAGTCGCTGGTCCTTCTAGTGTTAATTTTAATTAAATTAACTGAAAACTATGGACCAATTTTAAAAACATAGCTATTTACACAAGAATATCCCGATAATGCATATAAATTAAAAAAGAAACTTAGCTACTTAAAAGAACAGCAACGTCTAGACCACAATTGGAAACAATTAAATTCAAAAAGTATAAAGAGTGGTAAATTCATCAGTTCAAAATGTAACCAAAAAAGTAACTTAAATTGTTAAAGATTTAACAACATATTTTGGATAAGCTGAGTCAGAGTGAAAAATTTAATGCCATAGCCAGGATTTGAACCATGGATCTCTGGTCCCCGTCTGACTGCTCTTAACCACTGAGCTACCATAGCAGCAGCCAGCATGACATTAAATTCTCTGACTCGTATTTTGCCCAGTGAACCACTATGGGTTCTCATATACAATGACATACCACTTGTGGCGACTTACTATGGTATAAGTACTTAAGTCCCAGGCCTCACAGTTAAAGCATTATCAGGTTAATTGATGGAAATTAAACTTCGCTACTATTAATAATACTGACCTGCAAAGATTTTATGGCAAAAGCAATTGTGTGTGATATACGTTACATGTGGTGTCCTTATGTAAAAGATAATATCAGTTAAGAGTCAACATTAAAAATTCAATGCCATGGCCAAGATTTGAACCACAGATCTCCTGGTTTCCATCCAGTCGCTCTTACCCATTGAGCTACCATAGCCAACGTGCCATCCTGACATTAAATTCTCCAACTGACTCATATATTTTCCCTCCTTTGTTCCAGTGGAGCAAAGGGAACGTTAATCACAAAAACTATTTGTAGTTGATTTATTGATACTCGTCACTTACTTTTTTATATTAATGAGAGAACAGTTTCAAAGGCAATCACCTCCATTTTCAATCTCTTTCCAACTGGCATCTGTTGTCTGCTCTCTCTCTCTCTCTCTCTCTCTCTGGTGATGGAACTATGAACTTCTTTGCAAATTATCTAATGGTGGGATTTCAAAGTTCATTACGCGAACCCTGTTTTTCCATATGAATATGTTCTCCCATGTTGTCAATTTATTTTGGTTTACTACTCCTTTTAATAATTTTAGATTTGGATCAATGTCATGATTTTCATTCCAAAAATGAAATGCTACTGCTGACTTATCTTCTTGTTTCAATTTGATGTCTCTAAAGTGCTCTTTGACTCTGGTTTTTAGATTTCTTTTAGTTTGACCTATGTAGCATTTTTCAAAATTCTTACAACTTATTTGCTATATTCCAGATCTGTTAACTGATGGGATTTCATCTTTTGTTTTTGGTTTTGAACTTTACTCCACAGCTTCTTAGCATCAACATGAACGAGTCCGGCATTTCTGTAGACATTGGTGATGACTGCAGTGTGTTTGATGTTTTCCAATTGTTTTCCCCCCCTTATTTAGTTCAGCATATTGAAAAATGAAACAAATATTATAAATTTCTAAGTAAGAAGGTTCCACCAACTGCTATGTCTAGGCTACAAAAATGGAAAAATGTCTCACACAAACTATATATTTTTTGGGAATAAAATTGCTGATGGGCAGGGTAAAAAAATTGCCAATAGCAAAAAGCTGGTCCAAACATCCACTTGTTGAAACGCCACAATTTACCCACTACATGTCTTGGGATAGGTACCTTCTACTCTTGAGTATCTTGCATTTCAATGACAATGAAAGATGAGTGCAGGAGAAATGGCTCTACAAACTGAAGCCTATAATAGATCACATCAGAAGTAAATTCAGTGAAGTATTTGGACCTTTTTGTGATATCTGTATCGACAAAAGCCTGGTATCTTCAAGGGGTGCCTCCAGTTTCTACAGTACATTCCATCTAATCACCATGGGTTTGGAATAAAGTTATTTGTGATGTGCGACTGTGAAACGGGGTATGTTGTCGACTTTATTGTGTACACAGGGGCAGCACAGAGATTGTTCCTGGCGAGATTTGGGGATTTCCAGGGCAGTGGTTCAGACATTCATGGGGAAATATCTGGATAAAGGACAAAATGTTTGGTTGGATAACTAGTATTCCAGTCCTAAACTATTTGATTGGCTTCACAAAAATGGCACTAATGCTTGTGGCACTTTAAGGAAAAATAGGAAAGAAATGCCCAAAATGACATCGAAGTTGAAAAAAGGAGAGCTGGAATCCTGCCACACTAACATCATAGCACTGAGATGGATGGACCAGCGAGAAGTGTGTATGCTCTCCACAATGCGCACAACTGCCATGAAGAATACTAGAAAGCTAAATAGAGCAACAAATACTCCAGTGAGGAAACCAGAGTGTCTATTGAACTACAACATGCACACGGGTGTAGTAGATAGATTCGACATAACTTTTAAGTTCTCTTCACTGCCTCTGAAAGTCTCTGAAGTGGTACCAAAAATTTTTCTTTCACCTTCTGGACCTTGTGATTCTAAATTCACAGACACTTGATAACGTAAAAACTGGCAAGAACGTTTCATTGGCTGAATTCCAACTTTCACTAATTACAGAGATTTTTCAAAAGTTACACACTCCAAGAGCTACCACTACGACAACCATCATCTGGTGAACAACCCCTCTGGTTGACAGAAACACATTTTCTATCGCCTGAAAAGCAGTAAACATAAGTGATATTTGTCGCTTCCCTTGTACAACCCCGTGTAATGTGTATTGCATATGCTTTCATCCAAATATTTTCAACACAAAATTTTGTAACATCTGGAGCAACTACAATCAGCTTGAACGTTGAAAAGTTTAAGCAACACAATTTATTACATGCAACAAAGACATAAAGGAACATTAGACTGACATGCTTAATCTGCATATTTGACAACAGTAAAAAAAAATTAAGTTTAGCATTTGGCTAACAATTATAGTGATGCAAATAATGTGACTTTGGTTCAACTTCATGTTCTCATTTAATCACAAAATTTTACCCTTTTTGGACTTAATTACACAGAATAATAAATCTTTAATGTGGAATTTAAGAAAACCTACACATGTAGACAATTACATGAAAACAATTTACTACAATACTTGTCACATCAATATGCAGTGTTTCAAAGCTTGATTAACAGATTATTGAACGTTCCCCTTAAAAACAAGATTTTAAGATAGAATTACAGTATGTTCAGCAAGCAGCTACTTTTTATAATTATTATTAATAGAAGATGCACACTCCAGTTGAGCACTAATTTTTAGCTCAGTCTTTGTTGTAGTTTACTTCTTCTGGACTCCTGTCCGATCTGTGTTGTTGTTCTCCCTTATATATCTGCGGTTCCCTGGTGGCTCGACATCAACTGGTGGACAAGCAGCCAATCAAGAAAAAAGGGGCACACGACCAGGAACCACGGATATAAACAAGAAGAACACAAAGACTGCACAAGAGCTCAAAACAAGCTCAGGACATGATGAGCGAAACGTCGGCAAGTCTGACCAAGATGATGCAGCCTTCACTGTAAGCTAAGGATACTCAACCTTTACTTTTGCTTTTTATGATATTTTAAACACGATCAGTTTTGCAGTTACCCACTACATCATGAACAGTTATTCTATACTATATTTTTGTATAATCTGCTACATACTTTTTAACACTAATGCCCAATTTCACCAACAGATGTTGAAATCAACGTTAACAAATGTAATGTAACAATTGTCACCGTGCTAACACTACTGTTAAATTTATTGCATTTTACCAACATATTTTCTGAAAATATTAACAAACAGGTGTTAACACCAAGAAACTTGTAAATATTACAGCTATAGAAGGCTATGGTTGAGTCTTATTATTTTCTGAACGTACTGCAAAGCGCTTTTGTTTTCATTTTCCTCTGCACAAAGCAGAAAAAATGGTGGGTGAAGAAAATCATAAATAAAATCCATGAGACAGATTTCTCATTGATGGACAAAGAACTGTTAATTGAATTGGTGACAAAGTGTTAAGATATCGTAGAAAATAAAGAGGACGGATGCAATGAATGTAATAGAGAAAGATAACACATAGGAAAATATTGGAAACACTTTGTCAGTATTACGTAAATTTAAAACGAGGTGCAAAGAAGGACAAGGGACTTGAACATTTCAGACGGGAGGTGGACAATGTATTATCCACATAATTCAGTGAATTACAAATCGCAAAGTTATTAATACTTGAAGCAAAGGCGAGATTGGCATATTCCTTTTGATGTATGTTCTCAGTATTACGTAAATTTAAAATGAGCGAAGGACAAGTGGCTTACGTTTCAAGACAGGAGGTGGACAATGTACTATCCACATAATTCAGTGAATTGTAAAACCGCAAAGTTATTAATACTTGAAGCAAAGGCATGATCGGTATATTCCTTTTGATGCATGTTCTCAGTAGTACGTAAATTTAACCCTTTATTTGGCGGTGTTGCCCTGGGGCAACATAACGCTGTATTCAATTTAAAAATATTTTAGTACAGTTGTTTTGTTATAATATTCTACTGGCCTTTGTCGATTATAATAGCAATTTGAGTATTTTCAATTGTAAATATTATATTACTTTTAAAATTATACTGTAGTGTTCTGTTTAAGTATTAAAAGACAAAATCCAAGCAACTGCAGTCAAATGATACCCCGTCAACATCCAAGCATGTCATCACACCGCTTATTTAAATTGGGCTCTCCCCGTCCTTTACCACAGGCACATTTGACTGTAGTTGCTGAGATTCGAACCCACGATGTTTAGCTTTGAATGGGTGGCCAGCCCATTGTTTATCACTTTAACGACTATGGCTATTCGAATCAAATGTGTTGAGGCTCCGCAGAAAGCTGTATGAGAACCGGTTTAGCAAGTGTATCAAAACCTGCATAAGCAGCAAAATCATTTGCCAAATAAAGGGTTAAAACGAGTGGACAAGTGGCTTACGTTTCAAGACTGGAGGTGGACAATGTATTATCCACATAATTCAGTGAATTATAAAACTACAAAGTTATTAATACTTGAAGCAAAGGCCAGATCGACATATTTCATTCGATGCACGTTCTAGCCTTTCTTGTACTCCCGCAGTAACTTTCATAGCAACTTGTTTCGACAGTCTACACCTCTGTTGAAAATTTTATTCTGATAGCTCCTCAAAATCATTTCTCCTCATAGGCCATACTCTATTACAAATGCCATTTAGATGGTCTAAATATAGCAAATCGACATCAACAGCTGAATTCATGCCCGCCATCTTGACTATTTACAATTGTTAAGGACTTAACAACAGAAATTTGGTTTGTTAATTTAACAAGAGATTTAACACGAGTGTTAAGCTAACACTTGTTGGTGAAATGCAATTTTTGTTTTAACTATTGCTAAACTCGTGTTAAGTCTTAACATCTGTTGTGAAATCGGGCATAAGGATGGTATATTTTAGTACTCATACCTTGATGAATTAGTGAATTCCTGATTTTCCTTCAAGTCTTTGTCCTGTAACAATAAAATTTACATAATATGGATTATGTTTACACATTTCCATAAATTCTCATAAGATTTTATTTATACAGCCAATCCTTATATTAGAAAAAGTCAAGTATGCTAAACTCAATACCTTTATCAACCTGTTTTAGATGGGCAAGCACCACAGCTAAATGCTATATGTTTGTAAAACTGTCGTAAATATGTATTTGTTCAAACTGATTTATATACAAACTGGTTTATTACAAAAATGCTGATATTCACAAATACAATACATGTCAGAAAGATGACTTTCACATTCAAAGTTGTAGAACGGAAATCTTCAGGTCTAGTGCTATCAATAAAGGTAAAAGATTATACAACAGACTACCAGAAAATATTAAACAAATGAAGAGCCTTATACATTTTAAAAAGGGAGTGAAACTCTTTTTACTGCAACATTCATTTTATTCTGTAAATGAGTTTTTAAATGTTAATTAGTTTTAAGTGATTGTAAATAATGACAATAGCCATTAATGTAATTTTTATACTATGATGTGTCTGATATCAATCGAAAGGACAAAATAAATTGAATTGAATTAAATCATGAAGTAGAGTAAACTCCACATTTGTGAACAATTACTTTTATATAGCATTTCTCTATGGTCTTTATATAGTTTATATTTATTTGATTTTTCTACTTTAGACTTTCTTTTGTTGGATCCTGTATCAGTTACAGTTTTTAGTCTTATGTAACTTTTTATATTTACCTCTGTATCTTGAACCGACGTGTCCTATAACATGTATTACGTTCCAAAGGATGAAATAAATACAAATACAAAAATACAAATATAATACAATCTCCTAGAGCAGTCAAGCAATTTTGTTCCCATAATTACATAACATGTTAATAAATTTAAGAATGGTTATTTAAGAATACATGTACCAAATTTACAAAATTTCATCTTGTTCTTTTCCATTTTCAATGAGTAAATTTAAATGCGATATAAACCTTGAAGTTGAATTGCATAAAGACATCTAAAATATGCGTTAATAGTAGAATAAAAGACATGTGTTTAGATCATCAGCGAACATATGGCTACATTTTATTTGAATATTATACCAGGTGAGTCAGCTGCCCCTATTTACTTTTATCTATGCAACCCGCAGTTTATAGTCTAATATGAAAACACTGACCATTTTAGCACATGGACCGTTATTGTAGCTCTGTCCTATTCGGTACTACACATACCCAGCATTAATACTTCAGGCTTGAATGAGGACCAAGAAGCTGCGAAAAGCTTGAACGACAATTTTTCATGCATATTGTTGCGAATTCATTATTATGACTGGCTGCGTACGCGCTAAAAAGGGTTCGCGCGGCTTGTTTTCACAGAGGAACTGATAGGCTGCAAAAACAGATAAAGATAGACTGGAGATAAAAGACTTGCCGACACAGATAAAGTTACATGTCTAGAACATTCGTGTTTTATCTGGTGACATGTTAGAGAACATTCTATAACAATCTGGAATTCATGAATGGGTGTATAAAAAGAAACCATGGCTAGTGATCGGACAGTCGTAAACAGGAGTAGTAAACAGTTGTAAACAGAGCCGGAATGAAAGAACGGTAATTGGAACTGGTGTGTGTTTTGGAAGTGAACTGATTGTTGTGGTCAACAACCTTGGAAGATTCTAATTGTGTGTTACGTAATTCTGCTGGGGTACAAAGTGTATTTCTACGCAAATAAAGAATGTTTTTAATTTCTGCAACTCGGACTTTTAATTCTACGAACCCACAAAGTCACAATATTATACTGGCAAGGTCATACGCGAACGCTTTTCCAACGAACGACATAGAATATGCGGTACCTGGTCGAGATGGTTAAAATGGGATACATGCTGATGCAAGGGCTGGGTTCAAAACACTGTCATATTGTTTTTTTTTTCCTTTCTCCTAGTCTTTATTGTCTGTATTTTAGTTATTAATTTATTTATTGTTGCTATTGGTTTTCTTGTGAACCGAAGACACAAGAATGACAATCCGATAATTAGTGATCATTAACTTTGTGACCATTTATAATCTGTACCATATCTGGTGTTGTAAACCATGTTACGTAGTTAGCTTTCACTTTTTAAGAACATATCAATGACATTAACTCTAATAGTTTTTGTTTCATGCTTAAATCTTAGGTTTCACTTCCTCTACTGACAAAGAAGTTGTGAACATGTTAAGTTCTCCGCTAAACAGAAAAATAAATTATCAAAGAGTGTTACTATTTAAGTTAATTGGTGGAAATTGAGCATTTCTTTACACTAGCCATACATAGGCTAAGGTTTTTTATGGTTTAAGAGTCAACATGAAAAACTCAATGCCATGGCCGGGATTTGAACCACAGATCTGGTTTCTGTCCAGTCGCTCTAAACCATAGAGCTACCATGGCCAACATGCCATCCTGACATTAAATTCTCCAATTGACTCATATATTTTCCCGGTAAACCACTAACGGCTCTCGTATCCGAGATACACCATTTATTACTATCGTAAGTTGCCACAAACGGTGTATCACGGATACAACAGCCCCTAGTGGTTTACCGGTTTATACTTACAATAGTAAGTCGCCACAAACGGTGTATCTCGGATACGAGAGCCCTTAGTGGTTTACCAGGAAAATATATGAGTCAATTGAGAATTTAATGTCAGGATGGCACGTTGGCCATGGTAGCTCAATGGGTTAGAGAGACTGGACGGAAACCAGGAGATCGGTGGTTCAAATCCTGGCCATGGCATTGAGTTTTTCATGTTGACTCTATTCATACAAAACCTTAGCCTATGTATGGCTAGTGTAAAGAAATAATTTATTTCCACCAATTAACTTAAATAATAAGAGATTAATGGTGAAGGCTGGGATTTAAGTACTTACGATAGTAAGTCGCCACAAATGGTGTATCTTGGATACGAGAGCCCTTAGTGGTTTACCGGGAAAATATGAGTCAACTGGAGAATTTAATGTGAGGACGGCACATTGGCCATGGTTGCTCAATGGGTTAGAGCGACTAACCAGGAGATCCGTGGTTCATCCTAGCCATGGCATTGAGTTTTTCATGTTGAAGCTATCCACATTAAAGAGTGTTTCATAATAAAAATTTGAAATGTTTCAAATACTGTATACCTAGATAATGAAGCATTTATTTATGCCAAATATTGACACAGGTGCAAATAGCTAAAGCCACTTTGAATTTGTGAAGTGTTTGATACCTAGGTGAAAGCATACGACCGACCATAATAAAATATCTACAATGAACTATAAATGCATATCTCTCTTGCAGTAGAAGTGATTATTGTGTTTTATAAATACGTATAGTGTTATAAAAACGTTACTCGTACCACAATATCAAATTTTAGGCCACATGAGGTAAAACAAAGAATAATAAAATTTCTGAGCTGAACACAAAGGATTTGAACCCAAGCTGTAGTGACACAGGGGTGAGGTAACCTGGATAGTACCATTGAGTCAACGTTACAGTGCGAGCTGAGGTTTCTATACGAATATGTAACCACAGTCCTCATACTCCCACTTTGGATCTTTACATGCCTTTTATAGCTTTATATAGTGTTTTGAGCTTGTTTTGGTTGTTTTAACGCAAATATAAAAATGCATCCGCCATTACAATTATTGAATGAGCTAAAAACTGCTGTAATTTGACAGAAGCGAAAACAATCTACTAAATTCTTAGCACTTTTTGACATGGCTGTACAACGAAAACACGTGTTGGTTGAAGATTTACATTCAGTTTGTCCCACTGTGTAGGTCTGCCATTTTGTTTTCCAAAGATATTGTCAACTGATGCATGTGATAGGCTGTTTCTTCAGGGCATGTTTAAAGGTGTGTGCAAATGGACGCTAACGAATAAAAGTTTGTAAACTCACCTAAAATTGCTAATGGAGCTCTGTGTCTGGGTATGATGTTTTTTGTAATTGATATACATAGTGATTACTTTCTGTCCCATACAACACTTACGCACTAGTTATCCACTCTTTCTCCGTAAACTGCTCTGCAAATCATCCATTACAATGCATTCAAGAAAGGCATAAGTCACATATGTTGCTTAGCAGGTTACCTGGTATAATAAATGAATTAAGGATCGAAATGCTATTTTGTACATGAAAATTGGTATATGATAATACTTTGTACAAGTGGGACATCACACTTGTTAACAGCAGCCCAAAGATATGTCAAAATATTGCAAGAATGTTTCAAATAGGCCTAATTTTGTAAGTTATAAAATGCAGTTGAGTTTGAATGTGACATTGGACAGATTGAATTTCTGTACTCACTCACACCGCTTACACACCTGAAAATTTTATGATATGTCTGTTGTATATAAACCATGTGTACCAAAAATTTGCTGTGAGAGAACTGTAATGCTCAAAACTGAAGCCTGAAAGTGCCACATGCAACCACATGCAAGAAGCTGCTGGCCATTCCTCAACAGTTGACAGGTGTGATGGACAGCACTCCTTACGTATGCCATGTGTAGACCGCTGCCCAGCAGGGGTAAACAATCCCTTCCGTACGATACTGTTATCATGCCTATATGCTCCTACATATTCTGGATTCATTTTCGGGTACTTCCAGCTGTACTCCACACACAAACCCCACATAGAGCAGTGATGCCATCAAACTCTCCAGCACTTACAGGTGTAAGCATAGTGATCCTGACTCGTGTCAGCTGGAGAATTTGATGTCATGTCGGCATGTTGGCCATAGTAGCTCAAGGGTTAGAGTAGCTGGACGGCAACCAGAAGATCTGTGGTTCAAATCCTGGCTATATTTTTGAATTTTTCAGTCTATCTTTCCATACTTTAGCCTACACACGGCCAGTGTGAAAGAACAATTAATTTCCATTAATTGACCTAATAGTGGTGAACTATAAAGCCCGGGCCTTAAAGTACTTACATGTTGTAAGTTGTCATTAAGGTAGTTGTCTCATTTATGAGAACTCCTAAGTGGTTTACCGGGAAAAACATGAGTCACTTGGAGAATTTAGTGTCATGTCGGCATGTTGGCCATAGTAGCTTAAGGGTTAGAGAAGCTGGAAGGCAACCAGAAGATCCATGGTTCAAATCCCGGCTATGGCATTGAATTTTTCAGTCTGACTCCATCTTTCCATACTTTAGCCTACACACGGCCAGTGTGAAAGAACTATTAATTTCCATCACTTTTATTCTTTGTAATTGAAATGAACTGATGTATTTCTGAAGGTTCAGAGAATATTTAAGATATTTTTTATGTTTGGATGATATCTGTGACTTCTTATAAGATACAATATGGCAAGCGAGTTCAAAAATTAGAAAACATTGTTGCGGATGTAATGGAAAGTAAAGCCATATTTTTAATATGACACACAACAGAGCTGATGTCATAATACTGAATGAACTTCCTTTGAATAATAATGCTTTTTGGTCTTTAATTCTTAGCTTATGACTTCTACTCAACTCCCTACATAATTACCATTTTTTTCTTATCTTACCTCTGTGTTGAAATCCACATCTTTAAGGTTGTTCTCTTTTAGTTCAGGTTGAAGTTTAGATGTTATTTTCAGGTGTAAAGGTTCCTCTTTTATCTCAGTTTCATTATCATACTTGTGCACTTCATAGTCTATTGGAAATATAATATTTGAAGATAAAAAGGTTGATTCATTCTTTATATAAGCATCCGAATCTGGAGTCACTTCAGACTCAAAGTTTACTACAGTTGATGTTTCCAAGCTTACAGGTTCCTCTTTGATTTCAATTTTGATATCCGGTTCATTATCCTGTCTTTGCATTTCAACTTCAGATTGAAATATAGTAGGTTCTTGTTTGATTTCTATTTCAGTGTCCATTTCACTGATTTCAATATCGTTCTTAGATTGCATTATGCTGCAATATTTAAGCTGATACATTATCTTTAAAAATCATCTTCAGGAATTTTAAACATCCTAAAAGCAAAATAACAGCATTAAAAACAAACTTAAAACATGTTAAACAGTATTTATTACGTAAAGTTTGATCTCAAAGAACATAATACAATTTGATTAAATGAAAGAAAGACTGAATTCATCTAAATATGGTACAAAAATAATCTATATATCTTTTCAACCGCATGTAAGTTTTTTTTTTTTTTTTTTACTATATTTCTTTTACCTTTAATTTTACTTTTTCTTTACTATATAAATTATAATTTCCCAATAAATTTATATGAAAATATAGAAAATAATTTATCTTTATCTATTACCTCTAATAATTTTTTATTAAAATATACAATCAACCTATTAATATAATTACAATCTTAATTGCATCCTCCAACGTTGTCATACTGGACGATGAATGAAATGGATGAAATGATGCTCAAATGTGCCAAGGGTCCATGGAGCTTAGAGCTACCCGACATTCGTCTTTAAGGATATGGGAAAACTCCGGGAAAAACCTTATCCAGGTAACTCACCCTGACCAAGATTTGAACTCGGGACCTCTTGAACTTGAGGTAGACACGCTAGCATCTACGCTAACAAGGCAGACATAAGTTACTTCGTTTACATATGTCAAACTGTATTTATAATTATTTTATATTTAATGCTAATATCAAATTTAAAAGTCATTACCTACAAGAAATATGAGATACAACTGGTAACATATTGTTGGCTACATTGAAAGAAAAACAAAGAAAGAAGAACATGATCATACACTAAAAATAGTGAAAGGAATATAAAAAGCTAAAACATAGGAATATAAAAAACATTTGTGTTTGATGGACAGACTATTGTGTGTGTTTAATGCATATCATTCCATGTACTCTATTATTATAGAATGCTTATAAGTGAAGATTAATAGAAATCTGTGAATTATAGAATATGCATTACATGAGTAAATCAAAATCATTTTCAATTAGCAGTGAAGTTAATTTAATGAAATGTTGATACTGTTGTTCAGGGAATTCGAATAACTAAGGGATTATAGAGGGTTCTTGGGGGAACCTTGAGCGCTGGATTTACGGTGTGGTGTGGGCAGAGGGTAAGAAGCGAGAGATAACACTCTTTTGTTTCTGCAGTGTGGTCAACCTTGAAAAACATAGTTCAGTAAAAAGAGCATGTAAGATAAGCGAAGATATTACAAGTAACGTTGCATCCTTTGAAAACATTCCTTAGTTTTGCCCACACCAGCTCAATTGTATTCAGATCACAGTTATACGGAGGTAGACGAATAATAATGTGTCCCCTTTTGAGTGCCATAACTCCACAAATGTTCATACAAATATAAATCATTTTCAAGTAAATGCTGATGTACATTACCACCACACCCGTAACAAGGATAAATTGGCAATTCAAGCGCACCAAATGAGCCTTTATGAAGGAAGCTTTAACTACAAAGGGATAATGTTATATAATAAACTTTCAAATGCATTTAAACAAGCTACATCATAAAAACACTTTAAGAATAAGGTTAAGAAATTTTTGCATGCACACTGTTTTTATATGGTTAATGAATTTTTAGAACTATAACCATGTAAATGAGCACTGGGAGCGTAGTACATTCACAAACCTGTAATATTTTTATTATGACATTTCTTGTAGTAAATTAGTCCATGCAAATACCACATGAGACCATAGAAAAGCTGCTTACTGTGTATATTGTATGTAATCAATTTGACTTTATGGATACACTGTATTTATACATTTTGACGTGTCTCATAATATGTATATGTTGCCAAGGACGAACTAAAATTCTAATTCTAACATACAATTGTTGTAAACTGGTTAGTTAATTAACCTCGAAATTGATCAAAACGAAATATGGCGGACATGATAAAGCTTAGCATATTAGCCACTAGATGTCAGTGTATAGCGCATTTCAATTTTCAAAGTTGGCATCTATGTTTACGAAGTTAAACAAAACTTACCGAATGAGGACTTGGAGCCCGATCGCTCTTCTTATCGCACGCATATAGTATAGTCCTAGAGCACAAGATTTTGTGCATTAATCAAAACATATGTAGCCAATACGCCACTGATACCACTTAATAGTATGTAAACATCTGCTACACTGTCAGTAAAGTATAGGTACAAGTGTAGCTCAGTGTCAAGGTAGGAAGGTTTTTTCTGTTCCATTTATACCCCGCCTTTACTCCAATGCCCATATCGGCAGCTGTTCTCCTTTGGAACATATTAATGGTGTTAACTCGTATTCGTTGGGTTATAATCATTAAATCAAGCACACATTCATACTTTCATTCATACTTCCAGAATCTGGGGAAGATGAGGAATTATCTTGGTCAGAGAAAAATCCCCACCCCACGGCCAAGAATCGAACCCAGGACCCCTAGCACGGGGTAAGGAATTGTTAAGCCAACAACAGACTGAAGTTCAAGCCTTGCCAAGCATTTCTCTTTCTCTCTATCTCTCTATTTTCTTTCTTCAAACTGTTGATTGTGAAGGATGTGGACTACTGCACTCTGCATTTGTTATTACCACTGCACTTAAACATAATAAAGCAAATCAAATGAATTAAATGAATTTTGAACAAGAATGTACAACATAAGATATGTTTTAAACTTATACATAAGTAATCAGAATCATTTTTGGAGGCAACTATAAAAATCGCATTACCATGAACTGGAACTGATTCAGTATTGTGCTTAAGAATTGAAAGAATATGCTACTAGCTCTGGAAAAGAAATAGTGTGCAAGGAAAATCAGTCACGTTCATGCTTAAGTTCTATTTATTCACTTCCAGCAAGCTAAAAAAGTATCCTCAGATATAGAAACATTTATATTTTCATTTGTGAACTTGGATTGTCTTAAATATTTTCCTTTTGAGAAGCATCAATGAATCAGGAAATACAGAGTGATTTATATTGAACTGACATTTCTTTCATTAAATGTTTCAAAACGAATTGTGCTAGCGACAACTTATTATACCTAAAATGTAGAGGAATTTTGTCAGATTATGTACCTCTATAGCAAATGTTGAAAATGTCCTCCAACCTGCATAAGGCACAACTCAACACATCGTTCCATGTTACTGGCCACTCGTTGGAGGACTCTGTAGTCAATAGCTTGAATCTCCTGTGTGATGCTGTACTTCAGATCGTCCAATGTCTGGGAACGTGAGGCATAACCCTGTCTTTTAAGTAACCCCATAGAAAGAAGTTCGGTGATGTCAAATCCGGAGATCTCGGTGGCCACAGGTTCCAGGAAATTATCCAGTTGTCAAATAAACTTGCACTTAGTTCTATGGGTTCATTTGATGTATGGCATATAGCGCCATCTTGCTGAAAATATCTTTAACTCAGCTCTACATTGTCCTTGCTCAACTAACTCCATGCCCGCCTCGGCAGCATAGATGGTAGCACATCTGCCTCACATTCAAGAGGCCCTGAGTTTCAATCTCGGTCAGGGTGAGTTATCTGTATAAGGTTTTTTCCGGGGTTTTCCCTTATCCTGAAAGACGAATGTCAGGTAACTCTAAGCTCTATAGACCCAGGGCTCATTTGAGCATTTCACCCATTCCATTCATCGTCCGATATGACTTAATGCGGAGACAGCTGCTGCAGAGCTGTCAAGGAAGAAGTCCTGAAGAAGCCCTATAAAGTTGGGACGAAACGTCGACCAGAGATGCGGTCCTACCCGGAAGACCTAGTTACAATGGTACTCTGTTCAGTCTGGTAAAAAAAAAATTGGCCACACTATTCTCTGTGCAGGTATTGTGCACCAAACTCAGATTTTAACCGGGTACATAGGTACTTCATGGATGACAGGTGGATTTTCGATGGCCCAATGGCGTGAGTTCTTTGAGTTCACATAACCGGATAAATGGAACCATGCTTCATCTGTGAACCATGTGATGGGCAATATAGCAGGATTTTGCACAGTGAACGTCTGAAACCAATGGCAATAATACAATCTTTTATCCTTATCTGGTTCCTGTAGCTGATGAACAACCGTAACCCTATATGGCTCTAGGCCTGCACTTCTCGCAGCTCTCTTAACACATTGAGTAGGTGCACCCTGTCAATTCAATTCAATTCATTCATCCTTTAAATCTCCATACAAGATTGTGGACATGTCAAAACAAAAATATTTACAAAATTTAAGTACAAAATTTAAATACAGAAACTACAAAAAACATGTATAAGAGTAAATGCCAAAATATAATAATATAACTTAACTTTCCAAATACTCTTGAACAGAATAAAAACAGTAGAATAGAAAAAAAAACTTTTAATAGAAAAAAAACTGTCTCCTGTGACAAACGTCTTAATGACTTTTTGGGTGACTGCTCCAGTCATAATCTTACGTCAGCAACAACCGTGGGAAGCCTAGATGAACGATGCTTGCCTTTTTCACACAACAGAAATACAATTGTTTCCAATTTGTTTACCAGTCCCAGTATTGTGTGTTTTTTTTTGGTTTTTTTTGGGGGGGGGGGGAGGACTGCAAACAGAAAATTAATTCTCTCTGGTATGTCCTTTGAGTAGCTGTAATTGAATTCATAATCCAGTATTGCTTCACAAGGAAGAGCGTGTACTGCAGTTTCACATTGACTAGAACAAACTGTCGAAAACAGCTGCCAACAATAGCAATTAGGAATAAAACATAAACATCTGAGCATCTAGTGCCAAGGAATCAAAACTCCAGAACATTCTGCTTAATTTGTTGCTAAAATTGGGTCACTGAATGAATTTCCAATGCAATAATTAAAGAAGGAAATGTGTCAGTTCTACATAAATCACTCTGCATAACTATACATTTGCAATAAGTGAAATACACCTATGAAAGTACCTACTGTCACTCACACAAATAGCTCAGTTGGTAACATCATTGGCTACTGAAGAATGTGCTATGTTCTATTCCCTTTGTAGAATAACATTTGTTTTTATTTTTGTGTTTAAGATGAGTAGGGATATGCATATGTGAATAGCAATGGCAATTTTAATTTCTAATATTCCAGAAGAAAAAAATTTTCAGCTTTGGTATAATACAATCCGTTCTACACATGCTTTTGTCATGCAATGTTTAAACTTGCTCCTAGAAGTTCATGCATTTTTCTTGTTCATACGGTGCAGTTGCAATGCTTAGAAGCCCGCTCCTTTCTGAAGGTCACTGCAGCAATATTCACTGCTGTTCGTTAAATGTAGACATCAATTATAGAAAAGCTGTATAAAAGAAGTGGCAATAAATATTCCATTATACAGATACAAGAAATAATCAGGAATGAAAATAGCACATACATTTTTAAGCAATACAGCAGCAATAATAAGACAGTGGTCAAATATAATTGTGGTGTAAATTCATAAAAATGAAGCCAAAATATAACTTAACTTTACAATAGGACAGAGGAAACATTCAAGGTAATTAGTCAAACTTCACATGTAAATAGATACCAGTCATAATAAAAATAGACATTAATAGTAAAATGCAAACATTATTATGTAGTCTTGTATACGCCATGAATCAAGTGAAATGTCCAGTAGAGAAATGTTCAAAAATTACTCTACCCATTCCCCCTTAGGAATGGAGAAGTATAGCTATTTAAAGATGAACAGCAATGAAAACCACACATGCTCATATTTCATAGAGGACATTTTGTGAGCAATAAGGAAGAGAGAGAGTTAGGATAGTTGGATAGGAGAGATAATAAGGAAGAGAATAATAGTTATTAATACCTAATATTGGAGAAAATTAGAAAATGGAGGAAATTAATAAAGCAAGCTTTCAATTCATACCTCAGGCTGGAGAAAATAAGTGTAAACAATAATGATGAACTGGGCACATTAAATACAAATATAATAATTTGTAACTTAAAACTTCATTTATCTTATAAGTGATGATGACACTTTTCTTATAAATTGTTCGGGATCGTGATTTCATGGAAATTCTTCCACATCGTCAGCCAGAACCACAAACAAAACTGTCACCATCGTTACAAACACTATATGTTAATATTCTCTTGTTAGTACTACCAAAACCTGAAAAGGAAGCAAATTTAAAAACAGAATCGACTGCCGGTATTTCAAAATTCATTATGCAATGTTTATTTTTTAAAATAAATATCTTTATAAAGTATGTTTGTCCTCAGAGAGAAGGGAGCTTGAAAGAATAACATAGAGGGTGGAGGGGGGGCAGCATGTTTCTCTATACTGTCGCGAACCCATTATTTACGACAGTGCGCCACAGAGAGATAAAGGACAGATAGTGCCAGCTGGAGATAAACAGCTTGCTTAAGCAAATAAAGATAGCGCGGAGATAAAACAGATAAAGTTAGAAAATTCTAGTAACATCTTGATTGTCTTACAGAACATTCAATTTCTTGTTTGTTACAGAATATTCCAGAAATATCTAGTGATATCAGTAGTGGTATATATAAGAGGCGACATGCCAGCGGAGTAGTGGTAAACAGTTGTAAAGACAGTTGTAAACAGAGATGGAACAAGAGTTGTAATTGAAACTAGTGTGTTTGGGAAGTGAGCTCTTTGTTGTGGTCAATGACCTTGGTAGATAATAATTGTGTATGTGACATAATTCTGCTACTGTAAGTGTATTTCTACAGAAATAAAGAACATTTTGAATTTCTGCAACTTGGACTTTTAATTCTACAAACCCACAAAGTGACAATATTCAAACCTTGGGTTTGGACTGGAGAATAAGGTAGCACATTAAAAATCCAAGAACATGGAAAATTAAGATTCTTACCTTTACAAGACATAACTAGAAAACAATAAGGACAAAATTAGGGAGAAAAACCGTTAATTCACACCTCACAATGAAGAAACAGTGTACAAATCACAGAAGATAAAGGAAAATAATAGCCCTCATTTAACCTTGGATGAACTAAAATTTTCTAAAAGAGTCGATGGCCGGCTGAGGATAGAGGCAAAGTCTCTGAAACATGTTCCGGAAAAGTTTAAAAGTGGGTGTTGTTTAGTGTCATTAATCGACTCCCTTTAGATTTGATTTATCATAACAACACTGTTTTCAACACTTCCAAGAAAGGAATTGAAATCTTCTGAAGTTTCACATCATTGTGCTTATGCAACTAAAATAACAATGACACAAAGAATGAATTTTAATTATCATGACAAACTGGAGAGAATACCTCCTGACTGGAAATGACGGGAAAAAAGTCACATCAACATGTGTTTAGAGACATCATTTTCACAGTACGTAGCACTGAATATGACAATATTATCTTGGATTACTTGCACTGTGTTACTTGTGTATTGCAGATTGGTGATTGGAAAAGAGTACTGTAGAAGCAATATGCTTTCCGGGAGCAAGACAAAATAGTGTTCATTACAGCCAAGGAGATGGAAACTGTCGAGGAAAGCGTGGATGTACTGAGTCAAGTATCCTGCTAGTACAACCACATCATGTATCATTTGGAGCCATTTATTGGTGTTTGCATAAACATAGATAGTTTCAAAAAACTGAACGCTCAGGAAGGCTGCAGAATGTGCTTACCTTGATCTGGAGGAACATGCTCTACAGAATATTGAGCGAGATCAATCCCAGTAGAAGCTTAAGGCAAAGCACTGAATATGTTAGTTGATGGAAATTAATCGTTCTTCCACATTAGGTGTGTGCAGAAGATTCGGATACAGTATGCATGCGATAAGAAGAGTGATCTGGTTCCAAGTCCTCATTCGGTAAGTTTCGTATAACTCCGTAAACACAGATAACAACTTTGAAATTTGAAATGCGCTATACACTGACATCTAGTGGCTAATACGCTAAGCTTTATCATTTCCGACATATTTTGTTTTGATCAATTTCGAAGTTAATTAGCTAACCAGTTTACAACAGTCGTATATTAGAATTAGGATTTTAGTTCGTCCTTGGCAATATATACATGTTATGAGACACGTCAAAATGTATAAATACAGTATATACATAAAGTCAAATTGATTACATACAATATACACAGTAAGCAGCTTTTCTATATTACACAAATAAAAATATTTGTTAATTAATGTCCACTTATCTTATGAAGTTGATGTTAATACTTCTTTCTTCTTTTTAAAAAATCGATTTCACGAACATTTGCTCGCATCGTCAGCTAACACACTTCGTCGTCAAGGATACTATGTTTTTTTTCGTATTACCAAAATCTGAACACGAAACAAACCTAAAAACAGAATCAATTATCGGTATGTCAAAATTCATTACGCGATTTTTTTAACAAATATTTTTATTTGTGTAATATTTATTACTCCACTGTAACTAGCTTCATTTTCTGTGTAATCAGTAGCTTTTCTATAGTTTCATGTGGTATTTGCATAGACTAATATACTACAAGAATTGTCATAATATGAATCTTACAGGTTTGTGAATATACTATGCTCCCAGTGCTCATTTACATGATAGCAGTTCTAAAAATTCATTAACCGTATAAAAACAATGTGAATGTAAAAAATTCTTAACCTTATTCTTAAAGCGTTTTAATGATACAGCTTATTTAAATGAATTTGGAAGTTTATTATATAACATTATCCCTTTGTAGTGAAAGCTTCCTTCATAAAGGCTCGTTTGGTGCACTCGAATTGCCAGTTTATCCTTGTTACAAGTGCGGTGGTAATGTACATCAGCATTTACTTAAAAATGATTTATATTTGTATGAACATTTGTGGATGTTATGGCTCTCGAAAGGGGACACATTATTATTCATCTACCTCCGTATAACTGTGATCTGAATGCAATTGAGTTGGGGTGGACAAAACTAAGGAATGTTTTCAGAGGATGCAACGTTACTTGTGATATCTTCACTTATCTTACACGCTATTTCGCTGAATTGTGTTTTTCAAGGTTGACCACACTGCAGAAACAAAAGAGCATTAGCTCTCGCTTCTTCCCCTCTGCCCGCACCACACCGTGCATCCAGCACTCAAGAAACCATGCGTGTACTGTAGATAATACTTATAAGTTGCCACAAATGGTGTGTACCTCATTGTATGAGAATCTCTAGTGGTTTACCGGGAAACATACGGGTTAATTGTTGAATTTACAGTGATGCTGGCATGTTGGCCATTGTAGCTCAATGTTTAAGAGCAACCGGACAGAGACTGGAAGATCCTTGGTTCAAATCCTGGCTATGGTATTCAATTTTTCAGTCTGACTCTATCCAAATCTTAGACTACACACAGCTAGTGTGGAAGAACAATTATTTCCAATAATTAACCTAATAGTGGTTTAACTATGAAGCCTGGGACTTGAATACTGATGGCATAGTAAGTTGCCACAAACGGCGTGTACCTCATTGTATATGAGAACCTCTAGTGGTTTATGGGAAAAATACAAGTCAGTTGGAGAATTAAGTGTGATGCTGGCATGTTGGCCATGGTAGCTCAATTGTATGCAATTGGATGTAGACCGAGAGATCCGTGGTTCTATGCATGAATATAAACAATATGTGACTATGTATTGAATAGGTATCCCGCATTACAACTATCCCTTTCATCCACAGGGATGATAACCAAGGATTACCCTCCATGGAGAAAAATTCTGTTGGTGCCTTTTGCACTACAAGATCTACATTTTCAGGGCGTTCTGTAACTGACGTCCTGCAGATATCCCCACCCGGAGATCCGAACGGGGGACTATTTTACCTCCGGAAAATTTATCTGAAGGGCTTGTCATGTTTTAAGTAGCAAAGATGTAACCGTTTTTTAAGTGGACACCAATTTTTTGCTAGTAATGGTGGTTACATTATCCACTCACTTTAACCCCCAGTATGTCTGGAGGGCCACACCCGTCTGGTTAATGAGTCCATCGGACCTGGCCGGGAGGAGTTTTAAAGTCCATCAGTTTTTCTCACAAGCACCAATTGTGGAACATTTGTACACTGTGACAGGCCAGCGTAAGAGGTGAAATAGCATTTCCTCTATATCGAGATTTAACTGTATTGGAACACCACAGTGAAGCGAAAAATTATTAAATTTTAGATGAGTCGTATTTCTTACACATCTGCTTCACTTCAGTGAGTCGCACAAGAGCCGTAGATGCAAACTAAGATTTGCGAAACATGTCCTCAAAATAGGTACGAAAGTGAAGCAGATGTGTAAGAAATACGACTCATCTAAAATTTAATAGCATTTCCTCTATTTCTGATGTAGTTCTACCGCTAATGCTCAGTCCCCAGAGCCTCATTGGTAAAAGCAGGTTGCACCACGGGCAGGTTGAGGTTGGGATTTGGATAGGAGAGGTTATGGAATGCACATCATTATCCCTTGTATCACTATTATATCACTATTCCTTGCATTTTGTTGTCTGTGCAACAAAGAAGAGGAAATGACTGAAGAACATCTTTTAACCTGTGAAGCCCCCTGCCGGATCCACTACACAGAAATACTGGAGAGCAAGAGAGCTAATGGCTTCATTGCCAAAGCCTAGCATTTGAAAACAACAACAGATCTACATTTTTATGGAGTACATTTTTGTCTATTTTTTATGACTTACCAGTTAAGCATAAATCATTCAGAATGAAAAGGACCTTCTGAGGACACTTGGAAGGCATTATCAAGAAATTGTCGACAATTTCTTGATAATGCATGGAGGCAAAATACATTGAAAGAAAATTTGTGGTATGTGAAGTAAAGAGCATCTTGGTCGACTCATAGTATAATTTTAATTAGATGAAATATGTTTTCCTTTTGGGTTGTAAGTTGGTTATTTGTGCCAAACAGGACAAGCTTGAAACATACATTATTTGACTTTTTTACGTAATTTAGTTGGCCAGAACATTTCAAACAACCATCTAGGAGAAGCCCTAAAAGTTGTATGTCTTTTTTAATTGATAATGGGTTTAATTGCCCGCCTCGCTAGTGTAGATGGTAGCAAGTCTGCCTCACGCTCAAGATGTCCCGAGTTCAAATCTCGGTCAGGGTGAGTTACCTGGATAAGGTTTCTTCCGGGGTTTTCCCTTATCCTTCATGATAAATGTTGGGTAACTCTAAGCTCAATGGACCCTGGACTCATTTGAGCTTCATTTTACCCAATTTATTCATCATCCGATATGACTCAACGTTGGAGGATGTAAATTACAACAGCAAAATAATGGGTTTATTTGTGTAGTACTTTCAACGGATAATTTGAATTATAGGATTTCAGTTTTACTTTAATTAGTATTAAGCCATTATATGTAAACACATCTCCAATTGTTTTAAGACTTGGTTTGCTTTTAAGATTTCAAAATCTGAACCAATTAAGATGATTGCAATAATATCAACATAAAGTATTGGGTATCAACTGACATTAAATAGCAGAACATTTTTGTATATTTTGTAAAACAGTGGACCCAGTACAGAAGCATGTATTTCCCATTTCTGATTTGTTTCTATCTTGAATGCACGGAATCTTTTTTATTCTCAAATACTATTTGTTTTCAGTTGAATAAATATGATTGAACCAAAGTTAATACAGGGTGTATATAAATGAATATCGGGGTTTTAATCCTTTATAATATTTATTACATTAAACTTACAGTTATAAATGATATGTCAAATGAAAAAGCAACACAAACAATTTTGTTTGTTGGCACCAGTGCGCATGTGCGTGCAATGTTTCTGCCGCAATCCACTGGACAGAGGTAGTAGCATAGATGGCAGCTAGTAAACAGAAAGCGTTTTGTGTTTTGCAGTTTGCAAAGACAGAATCTGTAGTTACTGTGCAACATGCATTCTGCATTAAGTTCGGTTGTGATCCTCCTAGTGATAATAACATTCGTAGATGGTATCATCAGTTTGAAGATAGTGGTTGCCTTTGTAAAGGGAAGAGCACAGGACAACCAAGAATAAGTGAAGAGACTGTTGAGCTAGTGAGAGTCGTTCACTCGTAGCCCAAAGAAATCAGTCCGGAAGGCTAGTCGTGAATTACAAGTTTCTATGTCAACTGTTTGGAAAGTTGTAAGAAAATGCTTCCGGCTACATCCTTACCATTTACAGTTATTACAGGCTCTAAAGCCGACAGACCACAGATTACGTGCCAACTTCGCAAATGACATGTTTGATAACGATTACGATTTTATGGATCCTGTTGTCTTAAGTGATGAATCGACCTTTCACCTTAGTGGACATGTTAACACTCATAATGTGTGCATCTGGGGCTCAGAAAATTGTCACGAGATGGTACAAATGCAACGAGATGCCCCTAAAGTGAATGTTTTTTGTTCCATATCCCGGCACAAAATTTATGGGCCTTTCTTTTTTGGTGAACCTACTGTAACTGGCACTTCTTTTGATGCACTAGAGCAATGGCTCTTCCCTCAGTTGGAAGAAAATGAGCCAGAGAACTTCGTTTTCCAGTAAGATGGTGCGCCACCTCACTGACATAACGAAGTACACAATTGGCTGAACGTCACTGTACCCAAGAGCTGGATAGGCTGCAAGGGCCCCAATGACACGGCTTGCTATGCACGGCCTCCACATTCTCCTGACCTAATGCCATACGATTTTTACCTTAAGGGCTTCATCACGAATAATGTGTACGTGCCTCCGCTACCAGCTGACCTCCCTTAATTAAGAAACTGGATTGAAGTAGTTGCTGCTACAATTACTGAATACACACTCATCATTGTTTTGGAAGAACTCGGCTATAGATTTAATGTGTGCTGTGTGACAAAGGGTAGTCACACTGAACATTTATAAGGTTCTTGGTAAAACTGAGTTGCTTTTTCATTTGACAATTCATAACTGTAAGTTGAATGTAATAAATATTATAAAGAGCTAAAACCGCGATATTCATTGATATACACCCTGTACTACTGGTATAGTTTATTGATAAACAGTTCGTATCTTGTAGTTTTTATAGTTGAATGCTTTTAATAGGTCACAGATTAAAGCTGTAGTTTCTTTTTTTTCATCAAGATTTTTTTTGATATTTTGTTAATATCCATAAGAGTCGGGGTGGTTGAAACATATTTTCTGCAACAATGCTTACAATCTATGAGAATTTTTTTCATTTTCAAAGTAAGATAACAGTCAAGTGCACTACTTTTTCTAGGATAATTCAGAAACCAGAAAGCACATAAATTGGACAATAGTAATGTGTCTTCCCCATCAGGATATATTATACCTTATTTCATTATTTCTGGGAAGTCTCCTGCAATGAGTGGCTGACAAATCCATGCAAGTTGCTTACTTGGTTCATCGATCACAACATTTACTTCTTACGCGGAACCTCTAACCAACATTTAACTTTTTCCCTTTTAAGGCAATATTAAGGTTTTTACTTCAGATGGTGAAACTATACTCATCAATATCTTGGCAATTCATTGAGTATGACAGCCCTAAAGTCCTGTATAGTATTTGTTAATATCATGCTGGCATTGTAACTTCAGACATACTAAGCTGACATCTTCACTGAGAATTGGAAACTAAGGTTCAGAATGTAACCAGGGAAGAAGACAAAATTTGTTGCAGGTGTAATAGTTTATGGTCATGTAAGAGGTAATCCTGCAGCTCTACTGCTGTTGTCTGCTACAGTAAGCAATAACGTAACCATAGCAAGCTGTTGTACACTGCACAGTTCTAAAATATGCACAGACAGCAAAATGTTGCCAACTTATATTCTTTTGCTTGTAATTCTTGTTTCATTTATCATTATTATAGATGAAGAAGAAAACATGGAATTTTGATAACTTTTGAATGGATCAATACAGCAAAATGTTGCCAACTTATATTCTTTTCCTTGTAATTATTGTTTCATTTATCATTATTATAGATGAAGAAGAAAACATGGAATTTTGATTATAATTTTTGAATGGATCAATAAGGTTAACTGCCAATTTTTTTTTATTAGATCTGTTACAGAAATTGCATTCGGCTATGAATTCGAGTTTTAATTTTAGAAAACATTGTTTCAACAATACCTAATGTATTAAGGACTGTCAATACACATTCCACATTTATACCATGTACCATTAAAAAGTTTGAAGAGCTCTCCCATCATCCCATTTGTAGCCCATTAGGGCGCGATGGATCTTTATTTATCCAGTCTGGTCTAGGCAGTTTCCTTACCCATTACGATATCGCTAGTTTGATTATGCAATGTTGGTAACTTCAGCGAATGCATATTTACACTATCTGCAACGCTCCAGCCAACGATGTCACGCCCACCATCCTCCACTCGACGGACACTCATCCGCAGTTTTACCATTTAGGATTCTGATTGATGCCACTATCCTTTCAGTTTCCATTTGCTTCATGTAAATGCAAATGTCACAGCTTCCATGTTTCTGATGTTCGCGACGTATGGACAGGTTGGCAACATCGAAATTACACATGGAATGCCAGAATATGTCACCGACAATGACAACGGGTACTATTCCCAGTCATCTAATATGAAAGTTCAATTTATTCCTGTATGCCAGGCGTGCCTTCTTGAATAAAGGTTACGATAGTCAGACTCTTGGGGTTTTATAATATTAATATATCTCTAATCTGACTTATATAGACCCTTAATATTTTGTACTCCATAAAGCTATGGTAAGAATATGCAAAACATTTCTCAAGTAGTCCAGTGGTACTCTCTTATGTTAAACAGACAAGGGGACTAAGCAATTTTCGAGTTATTTAACTTAGTGTTGAAATGTGAATTGTTTCTATAATAGTGCGTTCTGGTCAGCTGTTTTTAAGCTTGCCAATTATTGGGTATACCACTGTATTTTAATCTAACACAAAACGCACGCATAAACAATAAGAGTATCTAAATTAAACCCACCTGCCTTCCGATAACTCAGATAATTCGCTGCCCCTGTATGCATTAGCTGCATGAACACTATTAATATAATGAAATAGCGGCATTTTTGTTCTGAGGTGTTCGTTTTGAAAACAGTTTCATTTATTGTAAAATTATCCTAAAATTTAAACTAGACTCCATCTTGTCACTACTCGCATGCGCAGAAGAAACCGCCAACCCAACCGAACATATATCCTCGCGCCTGGTGCTAACATCCTAGAAGTCAGAGATGCCTTGTCCCTGTGCCTTGGAAACACAGAAAACCAAATTGGAACTATGTTCAATAAGAAAAACTTATCATAGTTGTTCATGCGCCAATATCACCAATTCTACATTTCACAGCTTTGTCTTCTCTGCTTTAACCGTATTTCCTTTACTTTTGTGTTTAACCAATGCAAATAGTAATTTTGGTTATTATTTCATACCCTGAATAAAGAACACGGATGTAGCATTTACTTAATTTTCTGCCAACAAATATGAAAGCTTGTCGAAATATTTTAAATACTGTGCCATAAATTGTTATGAAATTGCATATACTACAGTTCAGTCAATTACATACTTCTTTGAAGCATTAAGGGTCCTCATGAATTCCCGTCTTTCGGGATAACCTTCAGAAGCAATTCTGACGAAAAATGCAATATCTTTATTCACCAACTGTTATGGATACTTTAATGAAAACTCTAGCTAAAAAAAGTAATCCATCCATTAAACGTCACGAGGTAATACATTATAGTTATTATTCGAAATAAATTGTCATTCTTTATTAAGTTGGTCTAGCGCAAAAACAGGAGTATTACAGTAAGCTTAAAACGGAATAATTAGCTGTCAGAGAAACAAATCATAATCGAAAGTTAATTTGGTAAATGGTTGTGCAATATAGTTCCACAACAGCCTTTTCAATTTAATTTCAATTTATTCATCCCCTATATTTCATACAGAGGATACGTCATTTTACATTATAAGAAAAACATAAAAATACACCCAAAAGTCTACTATATGCACTGCTTAGAAACTAAAATGTACATTGTTTATTTTCCATTTTTGGCTTTGTACTCTTCCACACTATAAAAAGCTTGTTCTGACAAATGCCTTTTTATATTCTTAATATTACATAGTTTAGTATTCTTTATTTTACCTGGCAATCTTTTATACATGTATTTTCCGATACTTTCTAATGATCTGTTGTTTAGTGTTCCCCTTAGTGTGGTCCTAAAATAGTCAGCTTTATTCCTTACATTATATGAGTGTATATTACAGTTCTTTTTACGTGTATTCCTTTCTATTACATATTTAATGCTTTAATATATGTATATGCATGGAACAGTTAAAATATTATGCTTCTTAAATATCTGCCTACAGCTAGATCTTCTCTCAACATTTTCAATTATTCGGATAGCTTTCTTTTGTAATCTGAAAATTTTTAACACCTCTTTTGCATTTATATTACCCCATAAAGATATCCCATATTTTATATGTGAATAGATAGATGCATAATACACTTGTTGTAAGGTTTTATTATCCATAGTTCGTCTAACTTGCTTCATTAAGTATATACCTTTATTTAGTTCTTTTTTTTAATTATATGTTCTATGTGTTTCTTCCACCCTAGGTGTTTATCAATTACTATCCCCAAAAATTCTGTTTGGCATGTTTCTGGAATACTTTCACCATCAACAGTAATTTTCATATTTGTTCTGTCTATAGAACATCAAATTCCGGCTTTGGACTAACATGGAAAAAACAATGGCGAAAACTACAACTCTTCGTTTACTATTATATAGCTTATGGTCCGCCCGAATAAACGACATAAAAAGCCCCAAAAAAGTGTGTGAGTAATATATGAATTTTAATTAATCTAGGTTCGTAAGTCTAAATTTGGAGATCACAGTGAGCCACGGAGGGGGGAAGTAGGGCTATTGGGTCATTGTGTTCTCGCGCACGCGCATTCACAGTGAAAGAAAGTGGTAGGGCTGGTATGCTATCCAGTGGCGGTTTACACAAAGAATATGACTGAAACGAACTCTAGTTTAGCCAGCCGCTGGAATATTTTATGTGTGGATAATCTATACTTTTTTTCCCCATGTTTTAATATGTGCATGTGCATGCGCATAGAGGAAGAGTTAGAGGAAGCTAGAAATAACGTTTCTCATTGCAGAACATCCCCAAAAATGTAAATTTGGAAACACAACTTGCGCATGCGCATAGAGAAGTGGGGAATCCGAATGACGCTAGAAATGACCTTCCTCATTGCGGAACACCCCCAAAAATGTAAATTTGGAAACAGAAATAATTATATGGAAACACTAAACAAATTTACATATTGTACTTTTTAATCAAATTACCTAGTTTGGAAACATATAATTTTATGGTGTATAAAACGAGTTGGTTTTCTTACGAAAACATACACAGAAACATCAGGGGAAAAAAATCTCTGTTAGAAATGAGAATTAAGACCTCTAGTATTATGTTGGGGTTACAATGATAAAGTGCAAATAATGATCTTATGAAAAACATTTCAGGCGGAATCTATATCTTTGGTTATCATTTCTCAATGTGCTTTGGACATGACAGTGTAACACATTTATTTTAGAAAAAGAAATATTGTTACACTTTTTAATAAAGGAATTTGAATGCAAAGCATGAAAATTACAATATGTAATTACCACTTAGAAGAAGTCCTAAGTTCGTTGCATATTCTTATATTGCTGTTTTGTACGAAAAAAGATTTTCGCTAGAATAAAATGCACCTTAAGTCAACAAGAATGAACATGCTTGGCCCAAACTGTAGGCTAGCCAGCCGAACGGTACAGTAGCAAGAGAATTTTTAAGTTTTCGCACAAGCGCACTTGCGTGACCCAAACTCTGGGCTAGCCAGTATTCGAGGATGCTAAATATGCATGGATCTTACTTTTTGCCCCACGTTTTAACACAATGTTTAAATTTATGTGAAATATGATTTCATAATTATCTCAGTAACCTTTTATTAAGTATTCACTGTTTTTGTAGGCATTTATGTGTTGGCAGAAAAAATATTTCTGTTACCTTTAATCCGCCCCTCAGTGTACTTGTATTTATTCATCCTTTTGATCATAGTACATGATATAGGACACGTCAAGTACTTATAACTAAAAATTATACAATAGACATATACACAACACAAGTTTAGAAATGAAAATTCAGAAACTGTATGTACAATATAACAATTTATCTGTAGTTGACATATTCAAAAAATTCACCTATACTATAAAAACAATGTTCTAACAGGAACGTTTTCACACAGAATTTAAATTTAGGAAGTGCAGATATGCTCTTTAGGTGTTCATGTAGGCCGTTATAAAGGCAAAGTCCAGTGTATATAAAGCTTTTACCAAACAAACTGGTGTTATGCGCGATTATACTTATTTGCTCTTTTCTTCGAGTATCATGATTATGTGTTTGTGTATTAGTGGAGTATAAATGGATATTACTCCACTATGTGATTATGTGTACTTCACAGTTATATATAATTGGAGGTATTTTTTCATATATGTGTTTCATCGCAGCATACCTCATCTTTAAGTAATAATTATATAACTTAAATGACAATTAATGCATTTCAATATAAGAAAAGTCAGATTAGTACTTCAGAAATAGTTTTAATTGCCACTCCTAATTATCGAAGCTCATTTGAGAACTTGCATAAAACTGGTACAAAAGGGTGAGGAGTGTGGGGACAGAGTCATATGAACGAAGACATTAAGTTTTCTGGTTATTAAAGGCAAGGAAAAAAGCGATAAACCTTCCTAACTTTTGTTTCATTCCTCATAATTATAGTCTTAGCACTCTACGTTGCACAACACTATGGATGCTCGCGATTTTATAGAAAATGTGCCCCTTAGCTGCGGCAGTTTAGGTGCACATTTTAGTTATTGCTTCACTGAAGAGCAGAAGATTGCAAACCTAAGCGGTTTGGACATTCTGAAACTGTATGGCGTAATCCCAGACAGGGAGGTAGAGATGAACGTTCTCCGATGGGATGAAGGCCGACGATGGCCGCAGTGCCAGTCACCAATGGCAACCGTGACATCTGCCAAGCGCGGTCTTGGGTGGAGGTTCAGGTGCAGGAACAACCATCGGCTGGAGGTCACACACAGCACCTTCCTTCAGCGAGTGCAACTAAACGGTGGTTTAGGCGCCCATTCAGTGGTGCGGTTTGCCTATCTGTGGCTGGTAGGCAACACCTCAAAAGATATTGAGGATGAATACTGGCTCATGACACAACTATAGCGTGGAGCAGCTACTTTCACGATGTGGCCACGAAGATTGAAAGGCACGACTTCCACCAAATTGGCGGCTTCGGGTACATCGTGGAAGTGGATGAAACACATCTCTACAAGCGGAAATACCACGTCGGTCACCGGACGATGTAAAGGGGCCACTGGTTAGTTGGTGGTATAAGCCGGTCAACCAAACTCCGCTTTGGCCTGCTGCTGCCAAACCGTTCCACAGAAACCCTGCTGCCCATCTTGCAACAGTAAATTGATCTCGACAGCTTCCTGGTCACGGATAACTGGGAGATATATGGAGAATGCAACAGAGTTTTCTGGGGTCATGGGACCGTCAACCATAGACTGCATTTCGTCCACCCCCCCAGGGTTAGAGATCTAAAATGGGTACCCACAGGAGACTTAAATCCCCAGTGCATAGATGATCAGTGGTATGGACCACCACCAGCAGCTAATGTCCAATTTTTGAGGTACCACACCCAAAACAAGTAAAGGTCATGGAAATCCATGAAGAAGGTTCTGCGTTCGTGCACCAGCCTGCAGTATGCACCAAACTACATCGGGGAGTTGATGTACCGGCAGAACGTTCTGAACAGGCTGGACAACAGAACGGAGCGATTTGTTACTCTCTTACGAGACATCGCTAGAGCATATCCAGGAGTTGGGAAAACAGCAATGTCCGAAAACCTCCAAGACTGCAACTGTTACGTTTGCTATCCAGATTAATCCCAACAGCTTAGCAAACAATAAAACCATCGAAACAACACAAGCCCCTCTAAATTCTGTTCTAATCAACTCCAGACAAAACACAGCTCAATATAAAAATCCATGTTACACATTTTCCTACTATTACCAACCCCGAATAAAATCCATATCAATATCCCACACCTCGTAGACAACCTAGATAAACATTTTTCTACTCCAATCAATCCCAAATAAGACCTTTATAAAATTTAACACACCTCCCATGTTAAAAGTTTTCGAACTCTTACCAACCCCAAAAATGGTTCCTTCACCACACCTATTTTACTGTCCGCTTTTTGTTGAAAAGAATGAACCGAACGTACGTCTTCTGACTGTTTTACGTGTACTAAGAGTAAGCACACTTATAAATTGTATAACATTTAACTTTCTGTTTGAGGCAGAAACCTTAGGTTTCCGATGCTATAAGCTAGGGAAAATAAAACTATATAAATTAAGGAATGCGTCACGTCAGCAAAAGAACGCAAAACGCGTGAGAAAGGGGAACGAGAGGGCAAAGTTCCCCTTAGGAATGCAAGACAGTTGGGAAATGTGAGAAAAAGTCAGAAAGTGTCTCCCCATAACCCCAAGGGTCAAACCCCGGTAGGGCAAAAACTGAACTGCTGCCTAGATATAGCAGGGGGTGAAAGACCAATCAGATTACATATAAGGAAAAGAAGCCTCCAATCAAAATTGCTATACATCACGTGATACGGGCAGAACATTCATGAAATAAAAAATAGGCATGGATAGATGAGCCCGCGGTCGTCAAGGTCGTGACCAGACCAGGAAAGTTACGAAACTTTATCTTGGGGCGTTTCGGCGGATGTATGCGTAAAGTGACGGGACAGTGCAGAGTAAAACTTACAAATAGGTGCGGAAACGTGAAACGTGGGTAGCTTGAGGAAAAATGTGAAACCATCGTCGTGGCGAGCAAGTGTGATAGGGAGCGAGCTCATAATATAAATGTTTTATTGATAAACTGGTGAGAGAAATCAACAAGGAAGCTATAGCGTATTTCGGCTTAAACGCTGGACGCTGAGACAGAGAATACTGTCACCCAATTATCGGAAGGTCCGACCAGCGACAGCTGAGGGGGGACCAGAGCCAGCCAAGCCACGCCCTCCCATTAGTCTCTGTCACTAACTGCGAGGTTGATTAGGGAAATGTCACTTGTCGCTGGCCGCCTCTTTCCCCTTCCCCTGTCCTCTGGAATTTTCGCGGTGATTCACTGAAACCAGAAACTTCTAGATTGGCCAGCTGACCCTATATAAGCAACACATCGGGCTGGAAGTCAGTCAGTCAGTTCTTGGCAAGCAGCGTAAGAGTGCAGTGCTAGTGTACGGACGAGAAGATTGTGTACGTGCATCGGAGGATTGTACGTAATTGCGAGAGTAAAGTGGAATTGTAACGGACGAACTGGTGAATCGTAATTGTGTGCATTACGCAATTCTGTGTAATTGGCAAGTGTTTAACTGTAAGTCGGTGGAAATGAACATTTTTGAGTGGTGCAATTGGATTTTCATTTCACGAACCCACAAAGTCACACTGGTGTCAGGAAGCGGGACGATAACATTACCGAACATTACAACGATGGACGCGGCACTGGAAAAAAATGTGGAGATGATGGAAATGAAGGCCGAATTAACAGAGAAGACGGAAGCGGCAAATAACAGCCTGTCTGCGAAGCTGGAGACTACAAATAACAACCTGGCCGCGGAACTGAAACAAATGAAGACGGCAAATAACAACTTGGCCGCGAAGATGAACGAGTTAACAACAAAAACAGAAGCGGTAAACAATAACTTGGCCACGACAATGACCGCAAAGATGGCCGAACTGACCAAAGAAATGAAGGTGGCGAACGAGGCTCTCGCCGCCAAATTTGAAGAACAGTTGGCCGGCGTAAAAGAGGACGTCACAGAGTTAGTCGAGCGCGTCGAAGACCTGGCGAGCCGCGTTAATGAGCTGGAAAAAAAGCCGACAGCAGCGTCAAGTCCCTGAGCGCCATGGTGGAGGACGTCGTCGGAAGGAGGTTGAAGGATTTGAAGGCCGACGCGCCGAGACGCGACACATCGGCGCGTGTCAAACCTCCGAAATATGACGGCGCGTCAACGTTTGAAGTCTACCGCCGCCAGTTCGACACAGTGGCCAGGCACAACGGGTCACCAGAAGAGGAGGCCACACAGTTAATTGCCAGCCTCCAGGGTCGGGCCGCGGAAGTCCTGAACGCGGTTCAGTCAACGGCGACACCCAAAGACATCTGGGAGGCCCTAGAGAATAATTTTGGGAACCACCGCTTAGCCGCAGCGTACCGCAGCCAGCTGAAGGCAAGGTCACAGCAGCCAGGGGAGACGCTGCAGGAGTTCGCCCTGGCAGTTGAACAACTGGCTAGCAAGGCCATAGTCGACCTGCCACCAGAGTTCGTATCCCGGGAGGCTGCCTACACATTTGTGGACGGGTACGAGACGCGGAGATTCGTCAGCGCCTAATGCTCGGCGATTATAAAACCATCCAAGAGGCGCTGACAGCAGCATTAAGGATGGAGGCGGCCAAAGTAACAGCTATCCCAACGTCGAGAACGAGGAGTGTCCGCTACACCGGAGACAGAAGACCAGCCGAGGGACGCCGGCGAAGAGCTAGTGGCCTGTGTTGGGGGTGTGGACAGCCCGGACACCTGCGGAGAGACTGCCCACACCAAGAAGGGCAGCTGGAAGAACGATTAAGGCCCGGCGTGGAGAGGGGCACGTTGGCGCAAATACCACCATCCCCTCGAGTGACACTGCGCGCCGTCAGCCGGCGTATGGATGACAGCCTCATCGCGGACGGTTGGGTGAGAGGGAAGCCGTGCCGCGTGCTGGTGGACACTGGAGCAGCCGTGACCATCATCAGACCTGACGTGGCGAACGGTTTACCGACAAGGAAGCCGTGCCGACCATACGAGCTTGTCACGGCATCGGGCGACACCTTGCCGGTGGAGAAGGAGGCCCTGCTGGAGCTCACCTTGGGGCGGAGTGCCATGCGTCTGTGGGTGTTCGTCGCGAAGGTGGCTGAGGAGGTGATTCTGGGACTGGATACCCTCAGGAGTAACGATGCGACTGTCGACGTTGGCAGGAAGGTCCTGGGGCTCAACGGAGAAGAGGTTATACTCCGTCAGCCCGAAGAGCGCCTTGGAATCTGCAGGGTCGTCTTGAACGAAGACGTGGTTGTCCCCGCGAGGAGCGAGGTGATGGTGACGGCGCAACCACAAGGCCAGACAGCGGGTTGGGCCCAGAGGCTGCAGGAGCACGACTTCAGCTCGGAACATCGTAGGGCCACGGTAACGCAGACGCCATGTCCCGAAGATCCTGTCCAGAGGAGTGCGGCCAATGCACAAGAGTGGAGAAGGAGCGTGCCGCAGCAGTTCGAGTAGTCACGGCAGTGCCTGCGGATGGCTGGGATAGCGCAGGCCTGAGGAGGGAGCAGCTGGCGGACGCAGACTTGGGGCCACTCTTGAGGGAAGTGGAGGCGAGTGAGTGTGAGTGTGTGGTGTTTAAGGGCCCGTCGACAACAAGGTCATTTGGGCCCCAAGTCAACACTAAAACCTACAAACTATAAAAATTTAGTTAAAAAGGTAAAATACAATAAAAACACTCAAATATTAAAAGGACATTAAAAAGGATTTAAAGACTAATAATTTTAAATCTCTAAAAGCAATAAATATAAAACACAAGTCACACTTGTTTATTAAAACCTATTTCAGAAACAAACCGCAGTGCCTTGTCCACGGCCACTGGGTCGTTACCTAAAACACCGTGCAAGTTAGTCCCCAAGCCCAAAGACTGGCGAACGCGGGCGTACTGCGGGCAGTCAAGCAATACGTACCGCGGGAAGTGGAGGCAGGGACGAGACCATCCTGGGAGGACATCGCACCGAGGAGGGCCACCTAAAAGTCGTACTGGGCCCAATGGGACTCGTTGAAGATCAGAGAGCGCGTTCTGTTCCGGGTATGGGAGTCATCCGATGGGAAGACGCAGAGAGAACAGTTGGTACTTCCTCGGAGTAAGGTCCCGGAAGTCTTGGAGGAAGTGCACGCCGGTACTTCGGGAGGACACCTGGGAGCGAACCGAACGATTGACAAACTACGGCAGCGCTACTACTGGCTGAGACTCGGAGCAGATGCTGAGAGATGGTGCCGTCAGTGTCACGTGTGCACGGCGAGTCGTGGCCCCCAGACTAGGAGCCGGGTGGCATGCAGCAGTACAACGTCGGAGCGCCATTCAAACGGATCGCCGTTGACATTGCTGGACCGTTCCCAGTTTCCGACCGAGGCAACAAGTACCTAATGGTGGTCGTGGACTACTTCACCAAGTGGCCGGAGGTGTAAGCCATCCCAAACCAAGAGGCAAAGACTATCACAGACTGCCTGGTGCAGCAAGTGTTCTGTCGATTTGGGGTGCCGTTAGAGCTACACAGCGACCAGGGTACCAACTTTGAGTCCAACCTAATGAAGGAGTCACTACAAAGGCTTGGGGTGAACAAGACCCGCACGACGCCTCTACATCCCCAGTCGGATGGCATGGTCGAAAGATACATCAAGACCTTAGAGGAACACCTGAGGAAGGTCGTGGCCAGCCATCAGCGAGACTGGGACGTCAAGGTGCCACTGTTCCTGCTGGCCTACCGCTCGTCTACACACGACACAACTGGGATGACGCCAGCCAGTTTAATGTTTGGCCGAGAGTTACGCCTCCCTTGTGACCTGGCTTTTGGAAGCCCTCCGGAGGCAAAGCAGCCGGCGACCGAGTATGTGGAGAACTTGGTGGACCATCTCCACGACATGCACGAGATGGCTCGCCAGAACATCCAGAAGGCGAGCGACCGCATGAAGACCAGATATGACAGGCAAGCCAACAGCCAAGGTTTCCAGCAAGGTGACCTGGTCTGGTTGTACCGTCCTACCCGGACCAAGGGACGCTGCCCGAAGCTCCAGCAGCCATGGCAAGGACCGTACCGGGTGGTGAAGAGGATTAACGACGTGGTCTGCCGCATCCAGGTTCCCCGAGGGAAGATGTTGGTGGTACACCTGGATCGCCTGGAACGCTACCATGGTGCTGTTCGGGACGACCAGCTTTGAGGAGGGAGCAATGTCACCCAATTATCAGAAGGCCCGACTAGCGACAGCTGAGGGGGGACCAGAGGCAGCCAAGCCCCACCCTCCCATTAGTCTCTGTCACTAACTGAGAGGTTGATTAGGGAAATGTCACTTGTCGCTGGCCGCCTCTTTCCCCTGTCCTCTGGAATTTTCGCGGTGATTCACTGAAACCAGAAACTTTTAGATTGGCCAGCTGATCCTATATAAGAAACACGTCGGGCTGGAAGTCAGTCAGTCAGTTCTTGGCAAGCAGCGTAAGAGTGCAGTGCTAGTGTACGGACGAGAAGATTGTGTACGTGCATCGGAGGATTGTACGTAATTGCGAGAGCAAAGTGGAATTGTAACGGACTAACTGATGAATCGTAATTATGTGCATTACGTAATTCTGTGTAATTGACAAGTGTTTTACTGTAAGTCGGTGGAAATAAAGAACATTTTTGAGCGGTGCAATTGGACTTTTCATTTCACGAACCCACAAAGTCACAATACTCATGCTCACCCTTGCCTACAACAGAGAACAACCTGCTAGTCCAGAGCATCATCTGTTTTTCCATTTTACCCAACGATTCCCGCCTCATGTTAAACCATCACAGCTATAAAAATACATACATATTAAAACGAGGGGCAAAAAGTATAGATTATCCACACATATAAAATATTCCAGCGGCTGGCTAAACTAGAGTTTGGTTCAGCAATAGTGATTGTGTAAACCGCCACTGGTTAACATACTCGCTCTTCCCCTACCTTCCACCCTTCCCCTCTCTTTCACTGTGAATGCGCGTGCGCGAGAAATTGTAAATACAGAATGACCCAAACGGCCTACTCTTATCATCAACTGCCCTGCACGTCTGTCTAAAAATTGCCATCTGTGCCATAAGAGTGGCCAGCTCCCAAGAGGTCTTTGAGATAGAAGAGCAATCCAACGCTGATACCCTTAGCGTATCTTCGCTTCAACAGAACGTGCCACCCCCTGTCGTCGGCGTCTAAACCCTCGACACAATTCACGGAACAAAACTCATAGCCTAAGTAGACGACATCGAAATATTTCTATCAATTAGATATGTGAAAGCCACTCCGCAACACACCAGCAAACTCAACTCTACTTCTATGTACATCATCTACGGAGATGAGGAAAAATTACGAGGTGGCTTCAAACGATACAGCATCAAGTTCAATCTCTATAACCCCAAATGTCCTGCGAAACCGATTCTATCAACGTGCGATAGGGGTAGGTGACTCACCTGCTATAACTTATCATAAGTATCATCTCGTTTCTTTAGCTACTTGCTGTTGTCATTGTGGTGAATGTTACCCAATAACAAAGAAAATCTGTTTTTTGAAAATGTTGAAGAAATGTACACATCTCTCATATGATGGGTCAGATGACCAGTATTCCTTATAACTGGGTGATTTGTTTATGCATATCAGCAGATTTATTGCAAGAAGCTTGCGCACTTCATTAATTTTCAGAAAGGATGATGAACTACCCATGTTTTAAATTGCATAAAGATTTGTCTCGTATGCAATTGCTCAAGCGAGAAAAGCGCAAGGGAAACATCTGTAGGAGTTTCTTGTCCTCTTCAAAATCAGGGCAGTATCATTATAAAACTCTGTGTAACATTTGTAAATCGAGAATTGCTTCCATATACTAACGGTATTGTCATTATCGACTGTTGTTTCCTATTCATTTTGATCACCATTTACAGGATCACAATCACTTATAATGGACTGCTCAACTCCATCAGTCACTGAAAACCAGTTCAGGATTCCGTACTTTGTCACCACTCTCACCTTCACTTTCCGCTATGAATGACTCACTATCACTTAGTATTTTTCAATAATTTCCGAAGCATTTCAGTTGATAATCCATTTAATTTGATTTTCCTTCTGCAAACCATGATCTCGTGCTTTAACCTGAAACAAACAACATCCCTCAGCACCTTACTTGTCACAGTGGTTTCATGGCACAGCCTTACATACTTTTTGTATTTAAACATGTAAGAAGCGGCATGAACTCTAATACAGGGCTGGGCAGATAAAACCGGCCCATCTCGTGTTGTCTCATAGGATTTGGTAAGAAACTAAGTAGGGTACTACTTTCTTTCTTGAAATGTAATTATGTTGGCTATATTATATTCCGCGTGTTTTGCTTCATTCTTGTTGCATCACTGTTGCTTATAAACTGTTCACATGTGCAGTTCTGGTTGCTGTTGTAAAAAGTTAGACGTTGTAAACACACGTAAAGAGTTTGTTTTTAAAAATAAGCATAACTTATTCAATATTAGAGCGAATATTCATCGTAGAGAGGTACGAAGACATTTTTTTATCATAGTAACACCACAATTATTCAGAGACAAATATCAGCTTCGCTCAGGAACAGCGAAAACTGCGTACGATTGGGTCCATCCAAAATGCAACAAGGAATAGAACGCCTCCTATCCGGACAACTCAGCTTACGGCGCAAATTAATGAAATGATGAATAGGAGCCCCCTAAGGTCTATCACAATATCAGCTCCAAAGGTCATGCGAGTAGAAACACTTGCGTACAAGTTCAAGTTTGAAATTCAAACCGTACCGAGAGACAGCTGTAAAACTGAAGGAGTCCGATAAATATTAAATTCTGCCACTGGTTGGTAGATGGTCATATGCATCCTTTTATGTTCATTTATCAAAGTGACGAGACTTGGTTTCATCTATCGGAATATATAACCTCCCGGAACAGCAGGATTGGGTGACTCGAAATCCTGACGTATAGTTCGACTAACCCTTGCATAATCAAAACAATGGTGTGTGGTGCGCTATGACCGCAAAACGCATTATCGATCCGATCTTCTTCGGCACCACAGTCCACACGGATGTCTACTTTACCTTCTTGGGTGAATTGTATTACCAAATGACAGAATTACTGCTTCTTTCAGAAAGATGGGGCAACATATTAGATGTTCAATGAAGAAAGGAAAGGACAGTGAGTAAAAACTGGCCACCGCGATCACAAGTTTTGTCGACATGTTTTTATTTATGAGAGTACTGGAAGGTAAAAATGTACGAGCAGAAATCTCATACCATTGTTAATCTCAAGAATATCAGAAATTGCATCCGTAGCATCACCCATGAGGAACTTCCACATATTTTCATGAACCTGTTAAGATATGTACAGAAATTTCTATATGCAGATGGAATGCACTTCTAACATTATGAAGATTCATGCAATTTATTCCATTGAAGTTTGCTTCAAATCAATGTCTTAACACAGGTCGGTTTTATCTACCAAAACCCGTATTACACTACTATACAATGCATAACCTTTGATTACCTATCAAACTCTACACCAGTAAGAGAATATGGAGATATTACAATTTATACTTGTACCATGCTGGACTCTAGCAAAATGCTTGACTACGCCACGCAACTATGCGCTTTTGTTTCTTTTGCGCCCAAATGCAACGGTCAAGCAGGCAATGAATTGCTATTCTTCATGACCATCCAGTGTAACCGAATGGTTTCATAGATAATCTCTGAGCCGCTCGTAAGACATAACATTAAAAGTGATTTAACGGTGAAAACAGTTGGAAACAAAAGTTAATGCCAAATGGCTAATCCGGGGTTATAGCTACGTGGAGACAGTTTTATTCGAACCCAAGTTCTTTCGGATACTATGACATCGTTGTGTTAAGCTATCGCCATAGTTTTCGAATGAAGAATTCAAATGATGTACAGATTACGGCAACGTTTATTATTAAAATACTGAATGCACTAGGCTTGTATCCATCGAGATTTTAAATGAAAATCGAGAATCGAAACACTAGAATGGCCAGTTATTCAGAGACAAGACTCTGCGGAAAGTCTCCGTCTGTACTTTGCTTTGAAGATGTCGATAGAATGGATTTTTATCTCCATATTGCGTAAAAATCAATTAAGATGGTTTACATTTTTGTAATAGTAAACGTTGTCAAAATATCACTGGAGATGCAGTGGTCTTTGGTGGTCATAAAATCCAATCGCGCTGTAATTAGATCCAGATTTGATAAACAGACCGTGCTAGCCACACAAATTGCGCTTCCAAATACCTTGATGAAATAAATTCTCATAAGCATTGCCCATTCGTTTCATTATATAGGCAGAACTAATTCCACTGCGGTATTTATGCAACAAACTCACACTCTTAATTACTTTACAATTAATAGTAAACTTGGCGATAATTTTACATACGAGGTTAGGTTGTGGCGTGTATTAAAAATGCGAGGCACTATTCTGTCATACGATTGTTTTTATGATTTCTGTATGTTTACAGAACTTTTAAGTTTGCCATAAGAGAAAAAGCTTCATACATGATAAACGCTCTTTTTCCTCCTTCCCCCCCCCCCCCCATATATATTAGCCTGCCAGAAAGAATTAACACGTTGTTTTAATACCTTTGAATAATTCAACACAATGACTTTAAGGCAGGTAAAATAATTCAAGTCTGATAAGACCTCCCCCCCCCCCAATTTCAGTCCTCCAACGTTAAGTCATATCCAACGATGAATGAAATGATGTCCTAATGAACCCAGGGTCCACAGAGCTTAGAGTTACCAGACATTCGTCTTTCAGGATAACGAACCAACCCAGAAAAATCCTTATGCAGGCAACACCCTGATCGAGTTTCGAACTTGGGACCTCGAACGTGAGGCAGACACGCTACCGAGGCGAGCAAGAGGTCTTTCATCCTCAATACAGAATGTTCAGAACCAAAGCAGTTAAAAAGCGTCCATAAATAATAATATAAAAACACAATGGCTGACCCCATAGCTCAGTCGGTAGAGCACCTGCCCGCCGTGCTAGGAGTCCCGGGTTCGATTCCCGGCAGTGGGGGTGGGGATTTTTCTCCGACCAAGATAATTAATCTTCCCCACAGTCTGGAAGCATGAATGAGACTGCGAATGTGTGTGATCTAATGATTAAAACCCAACGAATACAAGTTAACACCTTCGATATGTTCCAAAGGAGAACGACCGCCGATATAACCAATGGAGTTAAAGGCGGGGTACAAATGAAAAAACACAATGGTTCAGAAGTTTGATGTATTGCTGAAATATGACAGATATTACGGGTAAAAGCTAGTGGATACTTCAGTTACGACGAATAAATACAGTTTATGAGGTTTAGGTTATGAAGCACCAATGTCAAACTTGAAAACTGTCTGATAATAGCTGGCATTTTTAAATAGATTAAAATCAGGCATCCCAGTGTGCTTAACAGTCTCACTGCACCTAGCGCACTTCGTTCATATTTGGCGCCTGTTTTCTTATAAATAATGTTGATTAAACTGCGTAAGCCATTGTTGGAGTTGTATTTTTAGTCTGATGGCAATTACTGTGAATATCGTGGAGGAATGACAGAGAAATGGTGCAGTTCTCAATTGAGAAACGAATTGATATAGTGGAATTTTACATAAGAACAGGCTCCATTAAGGAGTCTAAAGTTTGGGGATGAATAGCCTAATGACAAGATACCCACAACCAGCACAAGTGAAGATTTGTACGAGAAATGGAGGGCTAAAGGCTCCATCGTGAATATGAAGAACAAGCGTCCGATAGTGAGAACCCTGCCAATAAAATCGATAAGGAGACTGTCTTAGCAAGTTTGTGTATCTTGTACAGCATGCCATCGTAGCTAACAGAAGATATCAAATTCCGACCATTTCGTGTCAGTGTAGTGCATGAGATACAAGAAAAAGACAAAAAGAAACAAGTTACTTATTGCAACTGTCTCTTATCTTCAATCATTTACAGTTTCTTGAGCCCAATGCTCTTCTTTATGACAAATGAGCCTGGATTCATATCTGATTATGGTAACTCACACAATTGCAGATACTGGTTCGCAGAATAACCCACATGTTGTACATGAAGAACCTCTTCACACACAGAAGATAGGCGTATGGTGTGCAGTATCAGGGATACATATTTTGGGACCCATTCCTTTCAATGATACTGTGACTTTGTGGGATCGTGAAATGAAAAGTCCAATTACACAAACTCAACAATGTTCTTTATTTCCACCGACTTACAGTTTAACACTTGCCAATTACACAGAATTACGTACTGCACACAATTAGAATTCACCAGTTCGTCCCTTAAAGTTACACTTGCACTCGCGATTACATAAACTCCGATGCACATACACAGTCTTCTCGTCCTTACACTAGCACTGAACTCTTACGCTGATTGCCAAGAACTCTGACTGACTCCTCTTGCACGTGTTGCTTATATAGGGTCCGCTTGCCGATGTGGAAGGTTCTCCATTAGATGAAATATCCCGTAAGTTCGAGAACACAGGTGGAACAGAAAGAGACGGCGCAGTGATGTTTTTTTGTCCCAGCCATCTCCTGTCACCACTATAAGACAAACGAGGGGGGCGTGGCTAACACGGACCTCCCCTGCTCGCCCACTCACAGCTGGTTCTATAGGGTGTTCCAACGATCGGGTGACACTGCTCCCTCCTCAAAGCTCGTCGTCCCGAACAGCACCATCGTAGCGTGCCAGGCGATCCAGGTGTACCACCAACATCTTCCCTCGGGGAACCTTCTGGATGCGGTAGACCACGTCGTTAATCCTCTTCACCACCCGGTACGGTCCTTGCCATGGCTGCTGGAGCTTCGGGCAGCGTCCCTTGGTCCGGGTAGGACGGTACAACCAGACCAGGTCACATTGCTGGAACCCTTGGCTGTTGGCTTGCCTGTCATACCTGGTCTTCATGCGGTCGCTCGCCTTCTGGATGTTCTGGCGAGCCATCTCGTGCATGTCGTGGACATGGTCCACTAAGTTCTCCACATACTCGGTCGCTGGCTGTTTCGCTTCCGGAGGGCTTCCAAAAGCCAGGTCACAAGGAAGGCGTAACTCTCGGCCGAACATTAAGCTGGCTGGCGTCATCCCAGTTGTCTCGTGTGTAGACGTGCGATAGGCCAGCAAGAACAGTGGCACCTTGACGTCCCAGTCTCGCTGATGGCTGGCCACGACCTTCCTCAGGTGTTCCTCTAAGGTCTTGATGTACCTTTCGACCATGCCATCCGATTGGGGATGTAGAGGCGTAGTGCGAGTCTTGTTCACCCCAAGCCTTGTAGTGCCTCCTTCATTAGGTTGGACTCAAAGTTGGTACCCTGGTCACTGTGTAGCTCTAACGGCACCCCAAATCGACAGAACACTTGCTCCACGAGGCAGTCTGTGATTGTCTTTGCCTCTTGGTTTGGGATGGCATACACCTCCGGCCACTTGGTGAAGTAGTCCACGACCACCATTAGGTACTTGTTGCCTCGGTCGGAAACTGGGAACGGTCCAGCAATGTCAACGGCGATCCGTTCGAATGCGCTCCGACATTGTACTGCTGCATGCCACCCCGGCTCCTAGTCTGGGGGCCACGACTCGCCGCGCACACGTGACACTGACGGCACCATCTCTCAGCATCTGCTCGGAGTCTCAGCCAGTAGTAGCGCTGCCGTAGTTTGTCAATCGTTCGGTTCGCTCCCAGGTGTCCTCCCGAAGTACCGGCGTGCACTTCCTCCAGGACTTCCGGGACCTTACTCCGGGGAAGTACCAACTGCTCTCTCTGCGTCTTCCCATCGGGTGATTCCCTTATCCGGAACAGCACGCCCTCTCTGGTCTTCAACGAGTCCCATTGGGCCCAGTACGACTTGTAGATGGCGCTCCTCGGTGCGATGTCCTCCCAGGTTGGTCTCATCCCTGCCTCCACTTCCCTCAAGAGTGGCCCCAAGCCTGCGTCCGCCAGCTGCTCCCTCCTCAGGCCTGCGCTATCCCAGCCTTCAGCAGGCACTGCCACAACTACTCGGACTGCTGCGGCACGCTCCTTCTCTTCCACTCTTGTGCACTGGCCGCACTCTTCTGGACAGGGTCTTCGGGACATGGCGTCTGCGTTACCGTGGCTCTTCCCTCTACGATGTTCCGAGGTGAAGCCGTACTCCTGCAGCCTCTGGACCCAACGTGCTGTCTGGCCTTCCAGGTTCTTAAAGCTCAATAGCCAGGTTAGGGCGGAATGGCCAGTCCTCAGGTGGAATGGCTGACCGTACAGGTACTTGTGGAAGTGCTCCAATGTCTTTACTACCGCCATTAACTCCCGTCGGGTGACGCAGTAGTTCTTCTCTGCCTTGGATAGCGTCTTGCTGTAATAGGCCGCTCATGGCCGTCCTGGATCTGCGATAGGACACCTCCAATGCAATGGTCGCTGGCGTCGGTGTCCACAATGAAGGCGCCACCCGGTTGTGGGAAACCCAAAATTGGAGCACTGCACAGGGTCTCCTTTAGGTGCTGGAAAGCGTTTTCGGCGTCCTCTGTCCACACATAAGGCCGGCGTTCCTCCGTCAGGCGGGTGAGGGGTTTTGCGATGTTGGAGAAACCCTTTATGAAGCGGCGGTAATAACTGCACAGCCCCAGGGAACTGCGCAACTCTTTCTTATCCCTTGGGCGAGGCCAATCTCTCACGGCCCTTGTCTTCTCCGGGTCTGTGGCCACTCCGGTTGCTGAGACTATGTGGCCCAAGTAGTTAACTTCCTTGCGGAAGAGCTGGCACTTCTTCGCGTTCAGCTTCAAGTTGGTCGCCTGCAGTCTCTGTAGCACCTTACTCAGATTCTCGAGGTGATCTTCAAAAGTCTTCCCGACGATGGTGATGTCGTCCAGGTATAGCAGGCAGGCATCGTGAGTCAGCCCTCACATCACTGACTCCATAAGGCGCTGGAAGGTAGCTGGTGCGTTGCAGAGGCCAAAGGGCATAACCGTGAACTGCCAGAGCCCTTGGCCCGTCGAGAATTCAGTCTTCTCCTTGTCTCTCGGGTCTAGAGCTACCTGCCAGTAGCCCGACTTCAGATCCAGGGTCGAGAACCACTGTGCACCAGCTAGCGTGTCCAGGGTGTCGTCAATCCGGGGTAAGAGAAAACAGTCCTTCCGGGTGACGGCGTTCAACTTTCTGTAGTCTACGCAGAAGCGCAGCTCGCCGTTCTTCTTTGTCACCAAGACTACAGGGGAACACCAAGGGCTGTCAGACTCTTCAATCACTCCCCTGGATCTCATGTCCTCCAGCATGTCTCGTACCGCCCCTTGCTTCGCCAGCGGAACGCGTCTATGAGGTTGCCGAATAGGCCGGGCGCCTCCGGTGTCGATGCGGCGAAGCACTTTGTCCGTGCGGCCGTAGTCACTATCGTCTTGGCTGAAGACGCGCTCGTATCGCCTCAGTAGTTGTCGAACTTTCTCCAGCTGTTCTGCGGTCAGGTGGTCGGCCGCCCTCTCCAGTAAGCCTTCTAGCCGGGGCCCCAGGTGTTGCTTCGGCGCCGGCTCCTGTCTTGTCGATTGCTGTTACGCTCACCACGGGCTCGCACGTTCCCAACTCCGTCCCGGCCTGGACGTCGTAATCGGTGTCCGTTGGATTTAGCAGTCTCACTGGCACCTCCTCTCGGCACGGCAGTAATGCCCTGGCTACACATAGTCCGTGTACAGGCGTCTTCTGGTCCAGCATCATGTTCCTGGTTCTCTGGCCCTCCAGTCGCGCCGTCACCACCACCTCGCTCCTCGCGGGGACAACCACGTCTTCGTCCAAGACGACCCTGCAAATTCCAAGGCGCTCTTCGGGTTGACGGAGTATAACCTCTTCTCCGTTAAGCCGCAGGACCTTCTTGCCGACGTCGACCGTCGCCTCATGGCTCCTGAGGGCATCCAGTCCCAGGATCACCTCCTCAGCCACCTTCGCGACGAACACCCACAGACGCACGGCACTCCGTCCCAAGTTCAGCTCCAGCAGGGCCTCCTTCTCCACAGGCAAGGTGTCGCCCGATGCCGTGACAAGCTGGTATGGTCGGCTAGGCTTCCTTGTCGGCAAACCCTTCGCCACGTCAGGTCTGATGATGGTCACGGCCGCCCCGGTGTCCACCAGCACGCGGCACGGCTTTCCTCTTACCCAACCGTCCGCGATGAGGCTGTCATCCATACGCCGGCTGACGGCGCGCAGCGTCACTCGAGGGGATGGTGGTGATGGCGCCGACGTGCCCCTCTCCACGTTGGCCCTTACTCGTTTTCCGGCTGCTCTTCCTGGTGTGGGCAGTCTCTCTGCAGGTGTCCGGGCTGTCCACACCCCCAACACAGGCCACTAGGTGTTCGCCGGCGGCCCTCAGCTGGTCTTCTGTCTCCGGCGTAGCGGACACTCCTCGTTCTCGACGTCGGGATAGATGTTACTTTGGCCGCCTCCATCCTTAATGCCGCTGTCAGCGCCTCGTGGATGGTTTTATATTCGCCGAGCATTAGGCGCTGGCGAATCTCCGTGTCCCGTACCCCGTCGACAAAATTGTAGGCGGCTTCCCGGGATACGAACTCCAGTGGCAGGTCAACCAAGGCCTTGCTAGCCAGCTGCTCGATCGCTATGGCGAACTCCTGCAGCGTCTCCCCCGGCTGCTGTGACCTTGCCTTTAGCTGGCTGCGGTATGCTGCGGCTAAGCGGTGGTTCCCGAAGCGATCCTCCAGGACCGGTGTCCTTGGGCGCCGCCGTTGTCTGCACCGCGTTTAGGATTTCCGCGGCCCGTCCCTGGAGGCTGGCTATTAACTGTGTGGCCTCCTCCTCCAGTGACCATCCGTTGTGCCTGGCCACTGTGTCGAACTGGCGGCGGAAGACCTCAAACGTTGACGCGCCGTCATACTTGGGAGGTTTGACGCGCGCAGATGTTGTGTCGCGTCCCGGCGCGTCGGCCTTCAAATCCTTCAGCTTCCTGCCGACGACGTCCTCCACCATGGCGTTCAGGGACTTCACGCTGCTGTCGGTTTTCCCTTCCAGGTCGTTAACTCGGCTCGCCAGGTCCTCGACGCGCTCGTCCACTTGGCCCATCCGCTTGCCCAGCTCCGTCACGTTATCCCTCACGCCGGCCAACTGTTCTTCAAATTTGGCGGCGAGAGCCTCGTTCGCCACCTTCATTTCCGTGATCAGTTCGGCCATCTTTGAGGTCAATGTAGTGGTCAAGTTGTTGTTAGCCGTTTCCGTCTTCGCTGTTAATTCGGCCTTCATTTCTTCCATCTTCCCGGTGATGTTGTCGTTGGCCGTCTTCATTTGTTTCAACTCGGCGGTGATGTTGTCGTTGGCCGTCTTCATTTGTTTCAACTCTGCGGTGATGTTGTTGGCCGTCTTCATTTGTTTCAACTCGGCGGTGAGGTTGTCGTTGGCCGCTTCTGTTTTTGCAGCGAGGTTTTCATTTGCCGTCTTCATTTCCGAGGTCAGTTCGGCCTTCATTTCCATCATCTTCTCCAAAATCTTTTCCAATGCCGCGTCCATGGTTGTAATGTTCGGTGATGTTTTCCCGCTTCCTGACACCAGTGTGACTTTGTGGGTTCGTGAAATGAAAAGTCCAATTACACAAACTCAACAATGTTCTTTATTTCCACCGACTTACAGTTTAACACTTGCCAATTACACAGAATTACGTACTGCACACAATTACAAATCACCAGTTCGTCCGTAAAGTTACACTTGCACTCGCGATTACGTAAACTCCGATGCACATACACAGTCTTCTCGTCCTTAAACTAGCACTGAACTCTTACGCTGATTGCCAAGAACTCTGACTGACTCCTCTTGCACGACGTGTTGCTTATATAGGGTCCGCTTGCCGATGTGGAAGATTCTCCATTAGATGAAATATCCCGTAAGTTCGAGAACACAGGTGGAACAGAAAGAGACGGTGCAGTGATGTTTTTTTGTCCCAGCCATCTCCTGTCACCACTATAAGACAAACGACGGGGGGCGTGGCTAACACGGACCTCCCCTGGTCGCCCGCTCACAGCTGGTTCTATAGGGTGTTCCAACGATCGGGTGACAATACAATCAACACTGCAAGATATCTAGAGACCTTCGACACATCTGTTACACAATTAGCAGAAAATGAAAATGAGCATGGCATCTCCCAACAAAGTGGTGCAACATCCAGCCAGACTATGGTCCATAGTGCAGTTTTTCCTGAAAACAGGCTTGTCAGCAAAAACCTGTGACCTCCACGGTCACCGTATTTAACATGCTGCGGTTTTTATTTATGGGGAGCTCTGAAAAACAAGGTTTATGTAAACAACTCTCGGACGATAGACCAACTTAAAGAGAACATTACTAATGAGTTAAATAGCATCTCACCCAGAATTACAACATGTAAACCAGAACATTTTAGTAAGAGCGATTGCTGGATGCTAGAGGATGGTAACTTCAGCTCTTATTAGAAGCGCTAAGTTTGACCTATACCACATTTACCCATATTCCCATATTTACACATAAAGTTGCTTGATTGAGGAATTAATATAATATAATGAATGCAGTGATGAGTACCGGTTTTATGTGGAATCTCCTGTAGTAGGAGAATTCTAATTTAGTATAGCTTTATAAATGCATTGTTCAGAAGTTTGATGTATGATACATCTTGTATTCGTGTGCATAGAAGTAGGGGCTCCAAGGGTGACTTGCCAGGTGAAGTGAAGAAAGTGGCGATTCACCTGAATTTATAATGAAATTTATTATAAACATCTGGCATAAAATAACCAATATTGGCATTTGAGAGGGATGAAGTGCTTCGCTTGGCATCTTCTAGAATTGGAGCAGTGCTCTAGTTTCTATTTCTTTTTTATCTCTTCCTTGCATCGATCCCTCTACTGTCCCATCGAGGTCGGGCTACAGGCTTCAAAATGCGAATATAAACAACACAGGTCATTTAGTTGATTGGGT